>WMED01020436.1:0-12158 GCA_019650415.1 Pipa parva
AATTGCTTATTGACATGTCTAGCTAGAACTTTCTGCTTAGCTAGAACTCTCTGCTTAGCTAGAACTCTCTGCTTAGCTAGAACTTTCTGCTTAGCTAGAACTTTTGCCTAGTAGCGGACATTGACCATAAAAGGTACATTTCCTAATCCTAGAGTGGTGCAAGCTATGTAACGGCCCCTCGAGACCGTTAGCCCATTAAGGTATAGGTCAATGGGATAACAGGAGCTGGACAGTGTCCCAAGGTTGCTGTCTCCTGCTAGGTTTAAGTATAAAACTTTGTGTCTGTGTACAATAAATGGAAGTTTTTCAGTTACTGTGTGTGTCCTCTGTATTGATTTCCACGCGTACTCGCCTTGGCATTAACCTAATTTGGAAGCCAGTAGGGAAGAAGTGACTTGCCGACTTGTGACCACACTCCATAAGTAAGCTTGAAAAGAAATATTGAAAAACAAGATTAATCTTGTTTCCCCATTAGCAAGTGGAATATCAACCCAAAAATCCTGTATAGGAGTAGGAAGAGAAAAATAATAGCTACCTCTTTTTGTTGTCATGGATATGGTGGCTTTTGTAATTAATATAGAGAAATTTTGAAATAATAAAGAAAGGATTTGCCACTGACCACCAAGTCAGAATACATATTTTGTAAGTAATCCAGATTCCAGTTCCTTGCAGCACTCTCACACTTTAACTGGGTATTAATTACCAAAAGGTGTGTTTTAGGATCCCAGGATGCTGTGGCTAGCACCACAATTTTAGTACAAATATATGAATAACAACAGGACTGCACTGTGCTTAAGTGGGAGAATCACTCCATTTATGGATTCCCTATCTATAGAAAGCAGTAAACATTTCAAGGTGAAAACTTCACTTTGGCAGGGTTCCCCATTGACTGCAGTGTCATCTAATAATGGGTGGCAAAAATAGTGAATGAACCCTGTGTTGATGATAATTTATTTGAAATAGTCAATAACACCAATAAGACTACAGAAAGAATTTTGACATGTTATTGGTCATCACAGAATTCAATATGACCACAGAACAACGCATCCAGGGAAAAGAGCTGATAATATCACCATGAAAATATATCTCATGTTTAAAGCCTTCTTACTTTTTTTGGCTTAATAGTTAACAAGATGTGAGGAAGGCATGTAAAAAAACTGCTTTCTTCAAAATTACATTTTTACTGTGAAAAGTATCAAGTAGACCACACCAGTGTATATTTATATATGGACACACTTTAATTTCGCTGATATGTATACATGTACTACTCAGTGACAATAAACTCATCTAATCTAATCTAATTGACCAATGTGTAACTACAAGACATTAAAGAGTTATATCACTCAGTCTCTCAATAACCCTCGCACACAGGTTGCAGAACTGATAAAATGTACCCAAACATTGCTACAACCTTATACTTTCCTAAGATCTAAGTGGCTTTAGCAGTCCTGCTAAAATAGCCATATCTGTGCTATCGACTCACAGGCTTTCTCCTCTGCCCTCTGCTCAAACCTCTCCACATTTGTCCCCTCCTCTGATTCTGATTCTGATGGTCTTGCTGCTTCCTATAACTCTATCCTATGTACTGTTATTGATTAATTTGCCCCCCTTCAGCCTCAACCTACCCAAATTTACAATCCTCGCCCCTGGCTAAATGCAGATATTAGATTTATTAGAACCTTCACATGTATTGTAGAACGTCTGTGGAGGAAATCTCATTCATATGCAGATTTTTTGCAGTACAAGTTTCTGTTTTTGTGTCTGAATTTATCTCTCTCCCAAGCCAAACAAACCTATTACAGCACTCTCATAAAGCAAAATAAATTTAATTCCCATCTCCTATTCGCTACATTCAACACCCTTCCAAGCCCCTCCCCCATAGATACACTAACCCCTCTTCACTCCCCTCAAGACTTGGCAATATTCTTCAGAAGCAAAGTAGATCAGATAACTATTTCTCCATATAACATTGCATTACTTCTACCTAAATCTCCCCCATGTGTTTCTGAATTCCTTTCTTTCTGCTACCCAGTCTGAAGTTTCTCAACTTCTCTCTTCCTCTCCTGTAACAGCCTGCTCGCTTGACCCCATGACTTCTTTTCTTCTAAATCACTGCTCTTCTGCCTTTGTACCAGCCCTACTGCACCTGTTTAACTCTTCCCTGTCCTCTGGTATCTTTCCTTCTTTATTTAAACAGGCCTGCGTCAAACCCATCCTCAAAAAAGCTACGCTGGACCCTCAATGCCTCTTTAACTATTGTCCTCTCTCTCTATCTATTGCCTTTAGCTTCTAAACTTCTGGAACGTCTGGTCTGCAACTGCCTTACTATTTGCATGCCCTTCGTCTCCTGGGCCTTTTGCAATCTTGTTTTTGGCCAGATCGCTCTACAGAGACTGCTCTGTGCACACTTGCAAACAATCTCCTGATTGCCAAAGACAACCAACAGTTTTCTATTCTTATCCTCCTGGACCTGTCCTCTGTATTTGATACTGTTGATCACTCTCTACTTGCTCAGATTCTCCATGCTATTGGTGTCCATAATCAATCTGCATCTTGGCTGACTTCTTAGCTTTCTGATTGCTCCTTCTTTGTCTCATGTGGTAATGACACTTCCTCTCCTATCCCACACAGTGTGGGGGGTGCATCAAGGCTCTGTCTTTGGTCCCCTCCTGTTCTCCCTGTACACATTTTCCTTTGGTGACATCATCAACTCATTTGGTCTTAAATACTACCTGTATACGAATGACACCTAGATTTACTTATCTGCTCCTGCGCTAACACCTGAAGTCAGTACTAAAAATCTCTAACTGTCTACTGGCTATCTCCTCTTGGATGGCCCAGCACCGTCTCAAACTAAATGTTGATAAAACTGAAAGGATTATTTTACCACCTAAACCTGGTCCTGCTCCCTCCTTTCCCATTTCAGTTGATGATGTCATCATTAACCCTGTTACTTCTGCACATTGTCTTAGGGTGACTTTTGACTTTGTTATTTCCTTCTCTAAGTACATTGCTAACTCTGCTAAAAACTGTCGCTTTTTCCTTCACAACATTGCAAAGATCCATCAATTTCTATTTCAGGCCACTGCTAACACCCAATGCCCTTCTAACTGGCCTTCCAGTTTCCCATCTTTCCTACTTTCTTAATTGTCACCTATAGGCTAGTGAATTGACACTTTATGCTACTGCATTTGTTGCCCTCCTCTCTGTTTATGTAAGTCTTCCTCCTATTTAGATTGTAAGCTCTATGGGGCAGAGACCTACATCCTCTTGTTTTAGTCATGGCCTGGCACTTAGAGTAATATATTTTCTTGATTATATTGCTTCTAGCTTATTTTTTTTTTTTTGTTGCGCACTTTTCCCTTGTCTGTATTATAACTGTCTTGCTGGAATGTGCAGTTATATACCTACATTAAATCCTACCCTTTCGTAGTTGAATGAAACTCTTGACTCTATAGACTTCCCAGTATTTCCCTTGATAATTGTGGCACCAACTTTAATCTCATTATACCCTTAAATATACAATGGTGCCACTACTACCACTGAAAGATCCAGTTGCACATATACCTTATCTCTCACATAAATCTTGGACTTCTTAAGGCATTACTCACATTTACAAACCTATTTCAAATGACTATCTTTTGTCATTTACAGAATTCTTACTCCTTAAATTTAAATGTAATCGATAACTCCGGGTTCGACACTGAAGCAAGTCTGGTCTCTTACTGTTTAAGCAAGGTGCCTGTGGTCATTCAACCAATTCAAAAGGGATTTCTATGTATTATTCTCTTTTCATTTCCCCTCAGAACATAATAAAATCATCCAGGTTCTTTGATGAATTAAACATTAAAATCTATATTTTCAACCTAATCTATGGAAAAAAAAGCATACTGAAACATGCATAAAGCTACGAGATACTCTAACTATATTAAAACTTTATATAAAATCCAGTTCAGTTGGTACCACCAGATACATTTTATAAAAAAATTACCCAGGCATCTCATTCAAATGTTGGCTTAACAGGTTTTTGTGGGATTGTTCCTAATTACAAAATTATTAGCAGTCCTTTGTGACTCTTAAAATGTTGGCCTTAAATACGCAGTTAACACCTCAGTTGATTCTCTTGGGAATTTAATGACTGTTGTGTTATAATGTACAAGATAAAAATATCATAAGGAATTGTAAACCGGCATTATTCAAGCTATCTAAAATTAAAAAGCAAGAAAAATATATATATAAAAAAACCTATTTAATGATAAATACAAAATCAGGGCAGTTTGGTGGCTCAGTGGTTAGTACTATTGCCTTGAAGCACTGGGTTCTAGGTTCCACACTGGACTTCATCTGCATGGAGTTTGTATGCTCTCCCTGCACTTGCGTTGGTTTCCTCCCACAATCCAAAAACATAAATCTGTGTCTGTCTATGTGTGTGTGACTGAATAGGGAAACTAGATTGTAAGCTCCATGTGGCAGGGACTGAAGTGAATGACGAACCTCTGTAAAGCATTGTGTAATATAGAAGCGCTATATAAAAATGAACAAAATACAAGAAAAAAAACCCGGGTTAGTTGGCAATGGCATTTTAAATAGTCCAATTTCCTTTAAATCATTGTAACTTTTAATGACAATGAAGTTTAAAAAGTTCCTCTTGGCAACAAGTAAATGTAAAACAAAGTCCCATAATTTTTAAATAAAGACCCCCTTATCTTCTGTTCTAACATACCCAACCAAGGAGGAGCAACAGGGAAGCCATGAATCATCCAATCCAATCCATCAAATCATGATATATGAGAAATTATACTGGAGGATCCAAATTATACACCTATATGTGTTGAATTTTCATAGCAATGCGCTAGGCATGAAAGGGAAAGCACCCAAGGTTTTTGTAGCTCTGAGCAGGGGAGGTAAAGCAGGACTTTGACTTTATTCAGGCTCAGCTATGCTCCAAATGTTTTGCAAGCTTCTTGGTAGGGATCTACTATACCTTCATATTACCAATGAATAGGTATCAGGGAAAGGTCTAGTCAGGTAATACCTCCCTGTGTTAATGTAAACAGATATTATTATACATTTTGCTTGCCCATGTTTCCTGCTTCTGGCAAATCGACTTCAAGAATTACCTAATATACCCCAGTCTTTCACAGGTGCCATTGTAATAAGGTAATCAATGTTGTCCATTGTTCACTATGTTATTGGTTTTAATGTTATGGCTGATCAGGGTTTCTTAAGCAGGAGTTCAAGAACTGTTTGTTCTAGAGGAATGAACTTGTTTTTTGTATACTCATAAAGTAGGGTGACCTGTTGCCAATAGTTGTAAATTACCGTATTTTTCGCTCTATAAGACGCACCTGCTGATAAGACGCACCTAGATTTTAGAGGAGGAAAATAGAAAAAAAATATTTTGTTGTGTTTTACCTTTTTTTTTTCTTTTTTTTAAACTTTACTGTTCACCTCTTCTCTCTTCATCCACATGTACCAGTATACAAGGTGTAAAACTTCAATTCCCGTCATGCCTGCACAGAAAAAAGCTGGTCAGGCATGATGGGAAGTGTAGTTGGACTGCAAGCGCCGTACTGCGCATGCACCGGCGCCGTACTGCGCATGCGCCATACGTGACACGGCGCTTGCGTCACATCCCCCCTCCTCTCCATTCAGTCAGCCCGTAACGGACCAGAGAAGAGGAGAGGCGGAGACAGAGGCGGCGCTCTCCAGATGAAGACCTCCGAGACGACAGAGGCTGTCCGGGACTCTTTTGGTGAGTACCGTATAGCGCCCCCCCTGCCTGCATCTTCGCTCCATAAGACGCGGCTGATTTTTCATCTTACTTTGGGAGGAAAAAAACTGTGTCTTATAGAGCGAAAAATACGGTTGGTGCAATTTTCTTTTGTTTTTCTAGCCTATATGCAATTTATATTCTATTTCCCAACTGCAACATCCGTGAACACTCACTTTTTATATTTCCAATTCTTCTGATTGTCATAGAGTAGAGAATGGTAGAAATGGCTTAATTTACTTCAATTCAAATTCCAAGGCTGTCTATACTTCTGGATAAAGTCACATGAGCTGAATGTCTAGGTTGACAACTTAAAGGAACAGTTTAGGCACCAACAGTTATTTGCTGTCTGTTTGGCACTGTTAAATAAAAGTTAAATAAATGCTTTCTGTCATATAAATTATTTATTTATTTCCACCCTTCACAATTTAGCACCAGTTTGTTACTGAAGCTCCTCCCCTCTCTCAGCCACTTCCTCTTTAGCAGTTCAGTTTGGAATGTTGAGTTAAGGAATTGACTGACAGGCTGGATAATGCTAAATAACCAATCAGAACCTTTAAGCTGTAGTTAATCCCGCACAAGCAATTGTTAAATAAAGGGCTGAAATATTGACTTAATTTTTATATGGATTTGGTCTCTCTCTCATGCTCAATTTCAGTGCTTGCTACTGACAGTATACACCATTAGCTGTAAGTACTGTAACTGCCCATCGTAATTCATTAACTATTAATTTTGACCTTCCTGAGATGCCGTTGTGTCAGTGACACAAGAATCCAACCAGGAAGTAAACACAGAAGGAGCTGTGTACTGCTACACAGATGGAATAATTAATTCCTTTCCTCACATAAAAGACTGACTAAGGGGGTAATTCATGATCCGGAATGACTGAGATGCGCTCGCTGATATCCTGCACGTGGGCATCAGCGAGCGCATTAAAGGGATTCCAGTCTCGGCGAGGCAACTCTTATATTCTCACCGATACTGGAATCCCTTTAATGCACTCGCTGATGCCCGCATGCAGGACATCAGCGAGCGCATCTCAGTCATTCTGAAGTGAGGCGAAAACTCCGCACCTCACTTCGGAGGATCGTGAATTACCCCCTAAGTATATTAGAAAAAAAATGTATTATGCATTTACAACACACATTACTTTTTATTAATCGGGCTGGACTGTTCTTTTAAACATTTACAATCCAGAGAACGCTGTCATTAGAAGGCCAGATTTTCATATTCCTGTTAATCCCCAAACAGATATTTTTCAAATACAGAGTTAAAATATTCAGAGGAGCTCCTAGAAAGTAACTTAGCCACCCTTGAGTTATGGTGTGTTCTCATACTGGGTTGTGAATTCAACCATCCATCTCGAAGGTTCTAAAATTACTTTTTAGAGATTTTTTCCTGTTGTTTTACCACAGTGGTAACCTAATGCTTAAAGTACTTCTGTGGTATGGAACATGTTAGCAGTACTAAATGACAGATTAGGGTCAGAAGCTTTGAATATGAAGGTAATCAAGTAAAAAAAAAAAATGACACGTGATAGATCAAGCAGCAGTTGCCAAGGCAAATAATATCATGGGATGTATCAAACTGGACATAGATATATATGAAAAGAACATATAGTACAAACAGATTTCCAAATCCGGCACTCCATCTTGTAAAAAATCCAACTTTATTGTGTATGCGTTAAAAAATCATAAAAGCAAAGTGGAAGAATATGCCAGCACTAACATGTTTCATGCTGAAAAGCACTTATTCATGTAGAACATATAGTACTAAAACTTTAAAAGTCACTGGAAAGACCAGACAGGGAATATTGTCGTTAAATGAGTTTAAAGGGGAACTAAAGCCTCAGGGGGTTATTCAATAAAGTCCGAATTGTTGCGTATAGGTGCAAATTTGCCAGATAAAGACAGTCACAATAGGCTGCTACTGTTGCAGTCGCATCTCTAATAATGACAATATTGTCACAGTCGTGACTTTATTATGAGAAAGTTGTCGCGATTTTACAATGGGGAAATTATAGCGGATTTGCTATGGGAATCCACTGTTTGCGAATTTGACAATTGAATTCACACCTTAGTGAATAAACCCCTCAAAAATATTTCAGATAGAAACCTTATGGACCTTAAACTTTATGCAAAAAAAAAAAACTGTAGACACAGGATAAATGCCTTTGAAATTGGGGGGCTCCATGTTTGGCTGTACTGTAGACGTTGAATATGCTCAGTGTGCTTTGTCTCTTGTAGGTGTGGCTTGATTAGGTACTAGTGAAAAATAACCTGACTATTCCTGCATTTAACAATTGCCTCCCATTTATTTAAAAACAAACAGTTTTAATATCCCGAGTACAACTGGGCTGATTATTAAAATATTTTAATGAAAATTACACACTGCACTAGATTGTCTGCAGCCCTGCAAAGCACAGCTAAACTAATTTACACACTGCACTAGATTCTCTGCAGCCCAGCAATGGACAGCTGAACTAATTTATTAGCAGCTAGCTTTGCAGTGTGGATATTTTAGAGATATTAGCATTCAAGGTATAGAGTTATCTAAACATCCATTTTAGTTGCATGGTATTCAGTTCAGTTGCATTCCACATGCATAACACCATTACCTTTAAAAGGGGGAGACCTTATCCTGGGCTGCATAGCTTCCAGTATAATCTTCCACTTTTTTTTTAAGTGGAATACTGACTTAACACATATTAAATGAGATAAGAAGGAATCCTAAACTGCAGACCGATGGGGGGTTATTCATTAAAGTCCGAATTGTTGTGTATAGGTGCGAATTCGCCAAATAAAGACAGTCACAATAGGCTGCTACTGTCACAGTCCCGTCTTTATAAGGAGAATGTTGTCGCAGTCATGACTTTATTATGGGAAAATTGTCGCAATCTTAACTTTAAAAAATTGTCGCGACTTTACAATGGGGAAATTGTAGTGGATTTACAATGGGAATCAGCTGTTTGTGAATTCGACAGTCGAATTCGCACCTTAGTGAATAACCCCCCCGAGTGCGGTCTTTCCGACTTTATTCAATTTTGCCCTAAATTCTAATGTTCTGCTGTACCAACCAAAACAATCTTTAGACTGTATCTCCTGATTTTTTTTTCCTATTGCACACTCACATCACACCGCACAAGTCCAGCAACCCTTTACTTAATATACAGTGCAATCAGAAAGAGCTTGTTCACAAACATCTCCCTTTTTTAGTCTTCTCTCATCCTTTGTTTGGTCTGTGCACATTCCTACAAGTTGCGCCATTGTGAACGGGATGACCATTTTGTTAGAAACTCTAACTGGCAATGGGAAACAATTCAGTAGAGCTGTATAATTACGTTCAGTCTAAATCTATCCACTTTAATCAATCAACAGCCTGTTCCCTAACATAAAGCAATCCGACCATATGCTGCCTGACCTATATTTCCTATGCATTGACGTTCTCTTTTTGTACAAGGAAATATCATGTAAATGCACATTTCAACAATGCTTGGAAACAAAAAAGGGTCCATTTTTTTTGTTTTGTTTTGTTTTAATTTTATTTACGATACAAAACAAAAGCAAAAGAAATCAGATTACTGACATGTATTAATCTGCATTACTCGAAATCAGTTTATGTTTGAACTGAAACGCTGACCTTCAGCTCCCGCATCTCTCTAGCAGAAGAGTAAAAATCTAGTTTTAGTTTTGATGGCCTCTAAACAAAATTCAAATCAATAAAGCTTTACGGAAAAGCAGAGTATACAAAGTACGCTGAATAGGGGGGAATGAACATGTTATTTTAGTTCAGTTTAAAAAAAATAAATAAACGATCTGCATTTGTGTGAAGAATGAACACAGCTGTTTATTAGCAATACTGTATCTCCATGGTAATATACTAATTAATATGCTGTATGTAACAACCATATAGCAAGATAGGTGCTTTGATCAGAAATAATCCATCTATTTTCATATGCATGTATGCAAAGCACCCGTACTGGTGCCAAAATGAAAACAAAGGTCACGAAGCTTCCAGCTGAAAGCTGATTGATGTTCTCTATATTAGAATTATTATTTAAACACATGAAAAGGATGGAAATTATTACACACAGATACTTTATAATTAAGGGTAGAAAATGTAAAGCAAATAAAGGGGCAAAACACAACAGCAATTTTTTTTTTGTCAGCCGATTTTAAATTTAGGTTTTTTTTTATCTAGACCTAGAACCAGATCTACAATAACTAGGGCAAATGGGCCTAAAAAAATGGGGGGGGGGGGGTCCCACTACAGGTGCTTCAGAGAGAGTGACTTACTCATGTACAAGTATGACCTCTGGCAACGGCTAACAGCTGTGCTTTGTTTAAAGGCAAAATGACGGTGTGATCTCATAATCAGTTAGATCAGCGGTTCTCAACCAGTGGATTGCGAGCCCTTTGGGGGTCGAACGACGCTCTCACAGGGGTCGCGAACATGCTGTGAAGCTGGAAGAGATAAATAAGGGTTCCTGTGTGGTGACGTCGGGCCCGAACATCATCACATGACACGCGATGCAATGGCGTCGAACCGAAATGTTACACATGACGTCAGCCCAGTGGGGTCATGGTCTCAACTAGGATGAGAACCGCTGAGTTAGATGAAAGCGTGTGGCAGTTACATGGAGTATTTTGCAGTATTTTAATATTATCCACACGAGGGATCAATTCAACATGGCAATCTGCATTCTCAAAAAGCTATTTATTGTGATATCCTGTACAGGTCCTGTTCTGTCCTCTTTATGTCAGCAGAGGGCATCATTGTGACCGACAGACAAACTCCTCCCAGAACAATTCACTGACACAGGAACTGGGTTCCAAATTCAGCTTTTATTGACTAGGGTAGGGTAAAACTGGGGAACAGAAAGAGTAATAAATTCTTACTAAACTGCCACAAGAAACTGTACTGCAGGAATATATATACATATCAGAAAACATAGCATACAATTTATATTAACTGCAACTAATTATATAAACATGCAGGGATATCTCTATATGCACTATATATGAATGCTAGCTGCAGATGGACAAACAATAGTACAATGGCAAACATGGTCACTAACTTACTTAACATATGTGCAGTAAAACATCAATAAATGTATCATACATAACAATATGGGGATCTACAAGGCTGGATGAACATTTTGAATATACTGACATACCAGCAATGCTGCCTTGGGCCTAGATAGATGCAGATTGATTTGGCTGTTGTTATCTGCACAATACACATAGCAATTATGGCTCCTCTGGGGTTTACTTCCTGGTTCATATGAGGAAGTACAGTGGCTTACAGGGAGCATTGGCAAAGTGCTTAGTCTGTTTAAACTAGATTGTTTAGATTGTAAGCTCTATGGGTCACAGACCTCCAACTTTTTGTGTCAACCACAAACTAGTACTTAAAGTGGAGTATCCTTGTGATATTATACTTTTATTGTATAACGTACTTTTCCCATGTCTGTATTATATTTGTATTGCTGAATTGTACAGCGCTGTATAAATTTGTGGCACTTTATAAATAAAATTAAACATACATACATACATACTAGACAACTTGCTATGTATATAAAGGCCACTAGAGGGAGACACTACTATGTAAGTCTATGGAACAAAAAACAATGAAGTAAACATGCAGTATAAAAAACATGAATAAAACACAGCTGAAGGTGTGACAGCTCCACTACCTGATATTAAGAATTTATTTGAAATTTCATATTATTATTTCAAAGTCTTTATCAATTTATACAATAGATGATGAAATGCATACACAGTTAATTATTTTGCAATAATCAACACCATAATAACTGTGTCAAATATATATTTCACATGGACTATACTTATATTTTTATATTTTTGGTCCCTAGAATTTATAACCAAGTGGTCCATCTGTTTAACCACTAAATGCACGTAAACAAAATGCGGATCCAAAAGGAAACTATACGATGACATGATGTTTAGATGAGTCAGCATTCCAAATGCAATAGATACTTTACTCTTGCCTGCAGATAAACAGGAAAATACTACACAATACAGAGATATCATCAATTCATTTCCTTTACTGAATTCTTAATCCCTGTCTTACCTAGACTTCTAGGTCACTAAAATAATCTTCCGATGGAGCAGCAACTACCCCAAATAAAGCTTCAAATATCCAAGGGTGTTATCTCTAGGAAACGTTGCATTCCAGTGTTTTGATTTAATTAAGATGGATTAAGAATGTGAATTGGTTTGGGGTTCTTAACTCAAACAGTTAAGTTTATCTAAAGGTATCAAAAGAAAAACATAATATACTGTATAAAATGGGCAGGAGAACTGGAAGGGAAACGCCCGAAACGCATAGAGTTGGGGGAGGACGAGTAGGAATACTGTCTGGA
>WMED01020437.1:0-12158 GCA_019650415.1 Pipa parva
GGGGAAACACAGTGGTTAGGGTTATGTAAGGGAGAGGTTGAGCCTGATAATGAAGTCTGGGAAGAAACTCTTTCTTAGTCTGTCCATACGAGACTTTAAGCATCTATACTGTTTTATATAGCACTATAATATGCAGCTCTTTACAGAGATTCACCATTCACTTCAGTCCCTGTGCCATAGAGCTTACAATCTAGTTTTCCTATTCAATCACACACAGATGTATGTTTTTGGGTTGTGGGAGGAAACCCACGCAAGTGCCGGGAGAGCATACAAACTCCATGCAGATGAAGTTCAGGGTGGAACTGATAGCCATACTATTATGGAATTGATAGCCATGCTATTATACTAGGAAGCGGGGAGTTGTCTTAGTTGAATGCTTTTAACATTCCGCTAAGATTGTAGTTAAAGAAGCAAACTCCCTTCTTCTTTTTTGCTCCGATACCCGACTTGAATAAAAAGTCGGGTTGGGCGGGGCTAAATGGTTGACATTATAACTCCTCCAATCAGATCCCTGCTAGATTTTGATTTAAGTGATCTGATTGGAGGAACTTTTATGTCATCCTTTTAGCCTGTCCCAAACAACTTGAGATTCAAGTTGTGCATCAGAGCAGGAAAAAGCAGGGAGTTTGATTCTTTTACTACAGTCTTAGTTGAATGCTAAAAGCATTCAGCTAAGACAACTCCCCGTTTCCTAAAAAAAAAAAAGTCTGTTAAGAGGACCTGACAGGTCTATTTTAATGTTCATGGTATGCTATATTAGCTATTGATGATTTGAAGCTTGGTAATTTAGTGCATTTTTCATATTTAATGATGTATAGTTTGTGCAGGTATGTATTTAGGTAACTGTATGACTAACATAAGTTGTAGGTAGTTAATTTTTTTTGCATTTTTACAAGGATGGATAAATTGTGGAAATTAGTCATCAAATAGAAATCCTCATAAATTGCAAAGGAAGAACTTTATAACACTATATATGTTTCCTTTAAGGGAACTTTTGAAGGAAATTTAGGAATGACTGCATGCCATTGATTACCTCACCATAGCACATTTAGGAAGAATATTATTAGACTTTACATTACAGACAATATTGTGGTGTTCTTGTTGTGAATTGTGTAGATGCATAGTTCTTTAGGCCTATACACTAACAACCACCAATTATATCTCCTAGGCATCTGGTAATTGTGATGAAGGCTCATTTGTCCATGAAGTTGCTGCTGTTACTATAATCATATTAAAAAAGCAGTTTGACATAATTTGTATTGGGATTGTTTAATAGAAAGACATGTGCTCATCAGCAGAAAAAGGAAAATCTGTCATTTAGAAAAAAATACTCTTTGCTCCTAGTTCAATAGTGCATGTTATTTTTATTTTTTTTTATTATTATAAGTCGATATTGTTATAATACTTATTTCAAGTGCAGAAATCTGAAAATTATTTACATTTTCTGAGGCATAGATAGACAAAGATTTACTTTGTAAGCCATACTATTTCTCACTTGCTGAATAAGTTGCAAAATGTTGCTTTGGAAATAATTTATAAACCTATACATAATCTGTGTTACTATCTGTTATTGCAAACCACCTATTTGATGAGCATTTCCACCATATTTAAATCTTTATGATGTACTTTATCTTACCAAATGAATATGTGCTTGTGTTGCAGTGCTTTGTAAGTTGAGACATTCTAACAAATTCAGTTTGTGCATATAAATGCAATAAAGTTCACATTGGCATCTTTAAGTGGTCTTTGACTAATTGTGTAGGTCTGGCCGTATTTCATAATTCAGTTGTTTTAGTCCGTCGGGATTATTGATCTAAAAATAGGCCGCTGAATTTGAGCATTAGGTCAAGCATCTGGATCCAGTATGAGAAAAGCTTTGGTCTATTTTCCTTAGCAGAAAGTGAAATGACCTGTGTTAATTCTACTTAACAGGTAGTAGGTTGCCACTCAGTAAAAATCACATTTCCCAATTTCTTACCTGGCTAAAAGGATTCTGGGGTTATTTCTAAATCCATACACTTTCAGCAGCACTATAATGAAAATCAATTCAGGTCTGTCTGTAAACACTGTATTTCCTATGCTTAAGGTGTATAAAATGTGTAAATTCTATGTAATAAATATCTTCCTAATTTTACCAGAGCCTTTGTTTTCCTTTTATGAAGCCACCTTGCACTGCACATGAATGTTGCTGTTGCCATGTATGTGTGTGTCTCTCTACTACATAACCACAGCTTATTTCTTCAGCCATTTGGCTAAGGGCCGAGCCCAGCCATGATTTTACCTCCAAGAGAACTGCGTTTTTGCGGCGAAGATCTCCTCTGAGAGATGCGGACCAGCAGAAAGAAGCAAGAAAAAAAGCATTTGGGTCTTGCGGATAGGTATTTATGTGTTCGGGTTCGTGTGAATGTTAACATTTGAGTTACCAAAACACCAGAAAAAAAAAAACAGAAATATCGGTTGGTTGAATCATATAACGGTAAGCAGTCTTCAACTAACTGCCAACATGGCAGCCTGGCTTCAGAATTGCCATGTAATTATACAAACATAGAAGTAAATCCTTTAAGGACTAGACTGTCTTTACTTTCTCACATTCCCCACATACCTTTTATAAAGCCGACATTAATAAAAGACTTTACTTACAAGAAAGTGTTATATTTATACATTTTTCTCTTATTTTGAAGGAAGTTAGATTTAGGCAGGTAAGTTGCTGTATTATTGTTCGCTTGTCATGCACTTACCATTTTGCTTCATGTTGCAGGTATGATGGACGAGGTCATCTTCATGACCTCTCTGAATATGATGCAGAGCACAATTCCTGGAACAGAAACTATAATCTATCTGAAGAGGAGTCTCGTATAGAGGCCTTGTGTGATGAGGAGAGGTATTTAGCGTTGCATACGGACTTGCTTGAAGAGGAAGCAAGGCAAGGTACAGCAACAATTACAAACTGAAATTTAATTCTCCCCTTCATTATGTTAAAAACAAAACAATTTACAAATTATGCTTCATCTATACTCACTCTCTCTGATATTATCTGTTTGACAGTACCCAGTGGAATGGAAAACATCTGTCTGAATGGACCACAGGATAGTTTATTTGTAGAGAATTTCTGATCTTGCCCAGCATTTAAGGGCAGTGGAGTAACAAAACAAAATAACAAAGGACATCACATGCGATGTGTCCAGTACATTAAATTATCAGGAAAAGTAATTTGCCTTTTTTCCTGTTCTTTAATAAAGAAACACTACTGACAAAAATATTACGTATTTATGGGTTTATATTCATTTTGAGTAAATGCTATTTTTATTTTTAAATCCCCCCTTTATTTTACTTGATTGTAGTAATTCTTGGAATTTTCCTTTTAAGAGGAAGAATATAAGCGGCTGAGTGAAGCTTTGGCTGAAGATGGAACTTACAACACTGTGGGTTTTCATTATGCAAGTGACTATTATGATCCTTCTCAGCCCACAGAAGAGGAGGAACCACGAGACAAAGATGACAAGGGTAAGTCTGAAGGCAAAAAAAAAGCCTTAATTTTAATGATATTTGGAATTCATTAATTACCTTAAAAATTGCTTATGATTGATCCTAAGAGAATGAGACAAACAGCTTTTTATAACTGCAAACTACACATAATATGTGAGACTAAAATCAAATTCCTGCCTACCCCACATCTCACATAGATCTTTTAACTTCCTCCTGTTTAGTAGTGACCTTTGTATGGATTATGCACAGATCTTTTAATCATGTAAGTTGAAGAAATGTCACCTTCACTACACAGAGAAATGGCAAATATTTAACCATTTTGTTGCCCAAAACATGATATATATTTTAAGCATCAGTTTAAGAAAGGTGCTCTTTGCCCTGCCTGCTTTTAATTACTGATTTGTGCAGAAGATAGGCAATAATTACAGTATCATTTGAATGTATTGTTTGGTCTGTGGCACTGTTGCAAGCTAATTTTCTTGATATTGAAATATGTATACTGCCCGATGAACATAAAAGCAAATTTAAAGTTACATATCTGTATTACTTAATCAGCAGATACCTAAGAAATCACTCTAAACACTTAATGATTAAAAATGTAGTTTGTTATAAAGAATAATATGATGTACATGGAACTTAAATATTAAGTACAATGAGTATTTAAAAACACAATAAATTAGGGATTAGAATATACATTCAAGCAAAATACATCACCGAAAGAGCTGACATCATCATCCATAGCAACACTTCATATGGGAAGCCATTTAACATGCACCTGGGGCCCTGCACTACAGTATTGCATTTTATAAATGTATGTACTTCCTACTCCCTCTAGCTAGGAGTCTGTCAGGATAAAATCCTAGGTAGTGCATCCACTCCACAAGCTTCTGAAGCTTCTGTCTGAACGTACAAGGCCTCCAGCTGATATAATCTTTAATGAACAAAGACCTTTCTAGATCTCTCGTAACAGAATATTCCCATCTGTGGCAGTTATCTCCAAGGATTTCAACATCCGCCTGTAAGTTAGCCCCAAGGCAGTGACCAGATGCCCAAAACACTGGAGAAGCCTTGATAAAATCCTTGGCTTCAGTTTTTACTCCAACCTTAAAGGGTATGAAAAGTTTGAATCAAACATTATTTATATTTGACATGGATACATATAGAAAGCCAGGCCAACTTAAACATTAAAATGTAAAAACAATTTTGGGATCAGTAGTACTTGCCTCTTGCTGAAACAGTCCTCTCCCACAGCTGTTATGTTTACAGACTCTCCCTGTGCAGTGCCAATAAGCCCCACCCCCAAGTGACATCACTCTCTATACAGAGAGCCGTTTTTTGGGGGGAACCCCTTCCTCCTTAGATAAAAAGCCTGTTCCTAACCCTGAGAATGCACAGATAAAGTTATGGAGAGAGAAGTTAGGGAAAGGATGGTGCGTGGCTACATGCTTTCACTTCCCATACAAGGAAGTTGTTCAGAGGGAGATAGCAGCAGGGGGATATTGAACTCTGCTGAATTTTAACAATAACAATATTAAAAGAAAGCAACTTGTATGCCTATATCTGAGTTAATAAAAATCTAAGACATAACTTTTACCCCAGTATATAAATACACATTCAGCAGTCACCAGTAAGCATTTGTACTGCAGTATCGCATAGTTTCAAAACACATAATGCTGTCATAAGTTGTTTTCCTATGCAATTAAATAAATATAGTAGTGCAGTTTAACATTAGATACTTAGACTTTTCTGTCATTTCACACTTTTCTGTCCCTTATAGATGGCAAATATCTATTTACATTAATAAGGGCTTATCACCTGCCAGTTGGATTCTGCATAGGACGACTATGGCACTATAGAAAACAGCCTTAGGCCTTCCTCCTCGATCCTCTGACCTGGTGCTATTCTATGTGAGCTCCACCCATTCAGAGATTGTTCCATAGATATGGCAGGTGGGGGCGGTCCTAAGCCCATAATGTAGCAGCACTGTAGCTCTTTGTTTCAGACATCCAGCTGCAGAGAATAAGTCAAATGGTTGTCATAGTGGGGATATTTAGGAAGGCTTAGGCTGGCTAGCATTTAACACTCCAGCCAGCGGCTTTAGCTCTCCTCTAACAGTGCTTTGTAGCATTATGCATTGTGTCTGTAAATAACTTTTCCAATTTAAAAAAAATAAAAATTTTATTTGTTTTTTGCGGTTTTTTCCCTAACAAATAAAAGTCCAGAGGAAATTCATATTGTATTATCTCTGGAGCAAGACTGTTCTATGTAATGTTTGTTTATTCAGTAATCAAAGTTTAAGGAAGAAAAGTGTTGTATTCATTTCACACTGCTACTAATTACTTGTAGTTTGTTTTGTTTTTTCTAGACAGTGGCAAGATTCTTTCATTTAACACTAGGACAAATCAAACTGAGCCATTCTAATTCTCATTTCACACAGCTAATACTAGTGCTGCAAAACATAAAAATGTGTGCCATGGACCAGAGAAGCAGTGGAGATCAGAGCATCTTGTCCCAAGTGCTTTGGTTATTTTTAGTAAAATACAACTTTTCCACTAATTTCTAATATAAAATTAGTAAATTAGTCGTCTTCTTCTTCCACTAACTGTACAATCCAATATCGCTGGTGCTGTATTTTATTCTAAATTTAGCTTTCCTGCATGTTTCAGTGTGTTTTGTATGATGTTTTAGGAGGAGTAGGGTCTTTCATTGTATTATTGGTAAGCAAACTTCCTTATTGGCCCCTGCCAAAACAAGGACAAACAGAACATACAAACACCAAAATTAAACTGGAACTGCAAGACAGGGAATAAAGAAAGTAATTCAGTGTAGTGACATGTTGTGATCCATGGTAAAAGAATAGTAAGAGAGGATGTATGAAAATAATTGTCTTTTGTAGATTTGCCTCCTCCTACAATCAGCCAGTGACCTTGGCCTTTTATATGAATATAGAATGGCTTATAATATCCGTATAACTAATGTAGGCGGTTATTTATACACTAAAGTAGTTTATCCACTGTAAATTTACAATAAATGTAACCTCAAGGTATTCTGTAATATAAATTAAAGTTGGACAAAGATTAAGATTAAAACTTTGTGAATTAGTTTATATTCTTAGCCTGTGCTGAGAATTTTCTCTGCGTGTAAGGCTCTTCAAAATTTTAAACTTTAACCTATATTTCTCTTAAGAAACCATTAACATTTTAAAGGTACATTATGACACCATTAGTAACACAACAGCTGTTGATCTTTTTCCATGTAGACACTTCTCTGTTGTAGCTGCATTTACTTTATAAATAATGGCCAAGCTTAAAACATTTATTGAGCCCATGGGCAGGCTGGGGGCCATACAAATCTTATTAGAGTGGATCATCTGGCCCATGGACTGTTAGATGGCCCTGCCATTTTGTTTTTAATGTTTAATAAAACATTTCTTGCGTCACTTTTTTTTTTTTTTTTTTTATTATAAGTTAAGCAATGTACTGTTTTCACTATCATTTGAATTTTGATCCATTGGCTTGTTTATACAGTATGAAATTCTTGTTTTGATGATATCTGTCTACCATTAATTCTAATTGTTTTTAGAAATGAGTGATACAGAAGATAACGAGGAACCATTCATTGCACCAGAAGGACTGAATGTCCCACCAGATGTAGAGCTGGTATGTGTAGTTAAATGAGCATCAAACTATTATGTTTATTATTACTAAAAGTAAAGTTAAATTAAGTCTGAAAAGTACAATAACCTCTGAAATATATTTTTCTAATGTAGCCAAATTACAGGAAAAGTAACAGCAACGACAGTCATTTGCCAGCCTGTCAGTATTGTAAAAACAGTTTAATTCTTATATTTTGCTATTTCTTATGTACCCACTATAGTCTCTAAGAGAAATTTCTTATGTTGGCTACTTTCTCTGTAGAACATTAGTTAGCATTCAGTTTGACTGACAGGCTTGTGAATTCTAAAAACAAATTTGCAGTTTCCGAGAGCTGGTGGCCACCTGTGAGTTTGACTGTTTTGCTGAAATCTCTTGCCTAAATAAAAGCACAGCACTGGTTATTTTAGAATATGTGCTGATCAGGGGATAGTATGAAAACTTAATAGCAAACATCAATTTAATTAAAATATTGGGGAAAAAAGTATGGATGTAAGAGAATAAGTTGCCTTTTCATATTTTGGTTGCCTGTATTTGTACCATATAGCCAAAATGCAGCTCAATCCCATAGTAGTGAAAAAACACATCCAAACATACCAATTAAGACATCGGGTGCAGCAGGAGAGTAGATGAACTACAAATCCAGCAAACAGCAGCAATTATGCTCTCCGGCACTCCATAAGTAAAAGAAAGTTCTTTATTTCATTGCTTAATAATAATATGGAGTGCCGGAGAGCATAATTGCTGCTGCCTGTATTTGTAACCAGGCCCACTGATGTCCAGTCATCATTAACTAGTAGACTACATCTGTCTGTTGTTAAGACATTTATGCCAAAAAACCTATACTGTCTGCAGTGCTTTGGGAGGAGAAGTAAAATGCTGATGTGATTATAAATCACTATGACGGCAAGGAGCTTTGAGTATGAAAAACTCAGTTGTGCTTGACCTTGCCTAATTGTGTTTTTCAGCCACCAACAGCAAAAATGCACGCCATTATAGAGCGCACAGCTAATTTTGTGTGCAAACAGGGAGCTCAGTTTGAAATTATGTTGAAAGCCAAGCAAGCACGGAACTCTCAGTTTGACTTCTTGCGCTTTGACCATTACCTCAACCCTTACTACAAGCACATACAGAAAGCTATGAAGGAGGGGAGATACATTCCACAGACAGAAAGACAAAACGAGGAGAAGAAAAGTAAGTGCTCAATATACTTGAACGTGATATCTGCTGAATTTGCCCAAATGTTGCCACAATCATAGAATTCTTTTAATTCAGGTGACATTCTAATATATAGCATATTTTTCCTTTTATGCTATATTGCTATTAGGTCCTGTGCTGAGTGCATAGGAAATAAATGCAACATTAGACAGTACCAACTCTGAGTTGCGTAGATCATGGATCACTTTTGCCTAACTTTTCTAAATGTTTTAGTGCTACTAGGAGAGGTAATATCTCATAACCAATTAGAATATAGTCCCAAAAATGTATTTATTTTTCAGAACTCTATACATTCACTTTTTCAGCAATACTGAAACTAACCATATTTATACACACAGCATGTTAAGTCAATTAAAAGAGAACTAAAGGTCAAAAATTTCACTGCACGGAGGCATACTTCACAGCGCTTAGGATGATAGAAGAGCCAGCACAAAGCTCTGCCCACTTAGTTGAATCAGTGCCGCACAAGGGTTTACACTTGATCACGTTCATTGCGGGACCAATGAGAAAGCTCCCCTCACTGCCTAAAAATAAATAAAACGAAATGAGCGTGATGATATGTGAGCTTTTTTGCATAAGTCGGCGGAGCTTAGCACTGGCTCCTGTATCAGCCTAAACGCTGTGAAGTCTGCCTCTGTGCAGTGAAATAACAGCACAGTTTAAGCTGTGACTGCAATGTTTTTAGTTACTATAATCTATATTTATATATTACTTTGCTTTTTACTATGTTTTATTTTTTTAATATATATATTTTTTTTTACATTTAGTTCTCCTTTTAAAGTGTAGTTGGCCTATTTGATTACCCCATGTGGTTTCCTTTTAATGAACAGTAAGGATGGACAGTCTCAGGTTTAATACATTCTGCATTATTTGAATTTAAGTTTGGGCAAAATTATGCATTTTGAGCATGCTTAACATTGTGCCAGGAGAGCAGATGCATAGCAGCTGCATCGGTAGAGCATGCACAAACTTATTTGAAGGGAGTCTAAATCCTATTCCCGTGTAAGAGCTGTTAATATAGGTTGCAGTATCAATCATTAAGAAAACCAGAATAGACTAGAATAGAATGACTGAATTTGTTCTATGTTATATAGGCAGCTATTGATTAGTTAAATTAAATTAAAATAACTTTCTTAACCAATAGGATTATTGGCAAGCACAGAGGAAGATGAGGATGAGGATGATGATGATGAGGGAAGTGATTACCTTCATCCAAGTCTTTTTGCTTCCAAACGGTGCAGCAGACTTGAAGAGCTCACAAAGGTAATTTAAAACCCGATCATCCAAATATGAATGTTGTTTCTGTATAGTGGGTGCCTTCTGCCCTTATTGTTATCTTTATCTTCTAGGAAGTGTAATGCATCCTGTATGTTACAAAACTGTGTGTTATGCGTATAACATGCAGTTGTTTATTAAAAAAGAACTGTAGAATTTATGTTGTTAATGTGTATGAACACTCTTAGCTAAATTTAATCAAAGTAGGCAGAGTACATGTTCCAAAACATGCATATGTCTTAATGATCAGAGCAGACATATGGATTGGGTAACTATATTTTCTGCCTGGCAAATTTAATTTATTTTTTTTACAGCCCTTAAAGGTCATTGATCCAGATCACCCACTTGCAGCTCTAGTGAGGAAAGCTCAGAATGAGAAGATATCTCAGCAATTGGACAGTACGCCAACTGTGCAGCCAACGCAAACAGAAACAACTACTGACTGTAAGTGAACTACTAAGTAAAACGTATGTTCCATATTGCTTACTTTTACTTTGGTGAATATTGATTTTGCTTATGCAACACTAGGTTATTTACAAGACCCTTTTTTGTGTTAAGTATGTTTTTGTGAAATTAGGGGTTTAAACAAACTGTGGCCTTTGTATTTTAGTGGAGATTATAATGCTTTTAATAAGCATCTTTAGGCAAAGAAGATAATGGATAATGGACAATGTTAACTTGTCATATTTTGAATCCAATTACTGCTTTGTGTCCAAACAGAGACAAACCCATGCTGAATTCCTTGAGTTATGAAATGATCAATTGTATTGGTTTAATGACTACTTTTCTGTTGTTGCTGCCAGAAATGCCAAATTTGGCAATTCACTGTAGCAAACATAGCAATAATAGATTTTCATTAGCAGAACATAAATATCCCCCTCACACATTATTGTGTATTGCTTTATTATTAGATATATATCTTGGCCATGGACAATAAATTAAGTAGTCAACAGGGCTTGATGAACAGCTTCAAACATTTTTCCCCTGAAAGTTAGTGCTAGACTGCAAGATGCAGTCATTTTTTTAAAGTTGCTTTTATTCCGAGAGGAAAGGCAAATCCATCTTCTGGCAGAGAAGGAAAGCTAGGTTCTATGTAGAGGGAGAAGCTAAATTCTAAATAAATAGCTCAAAATTAGAGAAATAATCTCATGAATTTGGAACATGTGTAGTTTGTAGACATTATGAGCAAATAAAGGTTTTTAGTTTGTCTCCCCACAATGTCCTTTCCATACACTCCTTCCCCCCAAAAAAAATATACAGGCTGGAAGAATGTATTTTTTTTGATCACTTCATAGCCTTTCTGGGGTGTCCTATAGTTCCTATAGTCATGCTCTTCTTGTCTCTAGACTCTTTATTTTGATCAGAAATGTTAAATATCACAGCAGCGCTACGGAAATAATTGTGTATGACTTGTTTGAATTTTGTTACTTGCCAGTTAATGATTTTTAATGGATTTAAAGTTGAGATTTATGTTGTTAGTTGTAGTTGTTTACTATACATTCAAAGGTTCTGAGGAAAAAGCGCATGAAATACACATAGTGCAACCTGTATAACTGATGTATGAATAGATAAAGCCCAATAAACCAATGAGTGGATACTGTGCTGGATGAAGAAAATAAATACACCCCGTGTTATATATAAAATGGCCGCTCACCAACTCTCATATATATAATCACTTTAAAACATTAGATGCTTCAATCTGGTAGGACGACTGACCAACTTCTAATGACACAAATGGAATCTTGACGCTCCAAATCCTAATAATGAACCAGGGAGTGGTGCATATAAACGAGGGAAACAAAAAATGCTCCACATAGAGTAGTACAGTTTTAATCTTAAAAAAACTTTTGAAAATAAAAGTATTGCACTTACAATACGATTTCTTGTATCAAGCATAAAAGAAAATCCCATAGGGTAACAGCACAGGGTCTTCCTGGACACTTCAATGGAAACTTACAAGTACCGACCTGTGGACTAATGCAAACATTGGTGGTCCCTTGTATGTAGGAGGAAGAGTGTTGCCCTCTGGATGATGATAACGCTGCTCAACACGTTTCACCAGGCACTGCGGCTTCGTCAGGAGCAGAATAAATAATAGTAGCGATCAGTTGAATGTGAGCGCTGTATTTATAGTCGCGCTAACAAGGGTCGCGGGGATATGCGTCATTTCCGGTTGCAAGGGCCTCTGTGTAGCGTGTGTACAGTGTGCAATGGCGTTGCTGGAACGCAAAAAGCCCAAATGCGTTCCAGCAGCGTAAACGTCGTATCCGGTTACTTCCGGTTACATGACGTGTGGCGTGTCACTGTCAAGATGCCCGAAGGAACCTTCAGCACTTGGGCATTTCACTGGTGCACGACCGGATGACGTGTCGCCGCCGGAATACATTCATAGGATTGGAATTAGGGAAATCATAATAAATGCTAAATATTGTTTGGCTGATGGTAGTGCCGGAATGTAAATTAAAGACATGCGTTCCGAGAGTAAAACATAAACATCCAGTAAAGGTGAATCTTATAACCAGGAAA
>WMED01020438.1:0-11789 GCA_019650415.1 Pipa parva
GGCGATGCGACTGGCGCAGTCACCCGAACTGTTCGCACTACTTCGCACAATGGTGAATTCGCCCCCAAGTTTCTACATATAACTGTTCCATATATAACTGTTTACAGCTTTTTGTAATATATTAGTAAGAGAGAGTAACAGTTTTGGTGTACATTTTGCTTCTGTTATACATTTTCTACATTTTATTTAAGTATACAGTTTTGGAATGCATATGACATTTTCTGTTTAGTATTATAGTATAGTAATCGTAGAGTCTTCTACTTGAAGATATACAGTAGTAGGGGATTGTGTTATAGATAGATATATCAAGTGTGAAATTGAAGTGAGAAGGGTGAAAGAACAGGGATAGTAAGTTTATCTTATTTTCTTTGCTATGTACTTCCAGAAGGCCTTGATACTTGTCTTTCATTATTCATATTATTATATTTTTTGATTGTTACAATGCAGCAGTTAACAATGGAAGGATAGAAGAACAAAAGCTGCACACCTGTTGGAAACTGGTATATATCCAAATACTTTACTGACCAGTAATAAGCAGCAACAAAACAATTGCCCCCCTTCCACTGCTTATTACTGGTCAGTAAAATATTTAGTTATCTACCAGTCTCTACCTGTGTGCAGCTTTTGTTCTTCTATCCTTTTATTGATTGATTCTGAGAGCTACAGCCTGGCTCTCGCTAGCACCACTCCCTGATTAGACATGGCATGATGTGCATTCATACCTTCTCTCTATCTGCAGTTAACAATGGGGCATTCTTAGCAATGGAATATATGGCTGACATTGCACAAACACATAGGCCCGGCATTACCATAACTGGCCCATATAATAGCATTAGGATCACTGTATAATTGCCTTCAGCTTTTCCAGAGACGTCTGTTGTGACTTAATTGACATTGCCAGCTGTCCATGCTTCATGCCAACTTACTGAATGCTGGGAAGCACTACTGGCTGATAAACTCATTGGTGGCAATGTGTTGCATCAAAGGCATACAGTAAACATTATTCATATTTCTGATAAGTGTGACTGATACAAAAACTCTGCTTCAGTATTAAGTAGTAAAGTGAGAAATGTAATTGCCCTTAATTTTATGGTGTGCTTTAGCAGAACACTAGCAATTAACACACATGCAGAAAATTCACTGTTATATCCTCTGTCTGCATGGAAATTTTCAGCAGGTAGTGGAATTTGCCAGACTGAAAAACACATAATAATAAGGGTCTCTTCTGTGCGGCTAATGTGACAGATGGATCCAGCGCTCAAACATACGGCTTACTCCCTGGATAGCATTTAGAAAAGCAAAAGGATTCCACTTCTACACGGCAGAGGATACACACGTTACCTACCCTGGGCAGATGGCAGCCCAGGTTTGCTGTGTTTGACACTCTTAGTAACAATATATTTTTCCAGTTATATTTACTTGATCACGAGTCCCATTTCATATAGGAAATATCAGGAAAATATGGGGCAATTTAGGAATATAATCTAATCAAGCAGAATATATATATATATATATATATATATTGACATTAGATCATGGGATACACCATTAAACAAATATATTTTTCATCAGTCAATACACAAGGCTTTCCAAATCCTTAGAGTACAGTGGAACCCATTTCCATACATTTCTACCTTTCATCATCCTATTTCCCTTTAGGATGGCTCATCCAGTAAAGCAGCAGCTGGATCTCAACAGTACAAGTTTCAAGGTATGCCCACAAGGGCAGACAAGAGTGTCAGGCATTTATAAAGAAGGGACAGCAAAATACTAGGAAGGATATAGTGTAAAGATACAGAACCATGTAAATCCAAACAGAAACAGTAAAAATAAGAGAAAGACAAAGAATAATCACAAATTTATGGTCAGATCTGTGAGGTGGAAAGAGAGAGTGACATCACCAAAAGGTCAATAACAAAAATTCCAAATAAGGGGAAACCATAAAAAGACAGACTTGAAACAGATTCTGGGCAATGGACTGAGTCAAAGCAGAAACCTTAAAGAAATAGTGAATTCCCCATGAATTCATGCATTTTCAATTAATTTCAGTTGTGCATATATTATTCATTAACTGTCTTGTTAATGTCATTATGGAGTTAACTGTCACATAGTAATTTCTGAGTGTAGTAGTGGTATATTATGAATTTTTCATAATGAAATGTTTTGAAGGGAAGTGATGTCATCTTTATATGGATCTGTTCTAAGGAGACAATGCCATATTACTATATTTTAGATTAATGACAGTATTCTGGAAATAGGCATGAATTGTCATAAGAAAGGACTATGTCACCATTTTGCAGCATTTTAGTCTTTGAGGACAGAGGATTCTAGCATAAATTTAACAACTGTTTTTACATTCACTTGATGATAGACAACTCCTAGCTTGTGTATTTTTTAAGACTTTTGAGTGAAATGTTGCCAGAACAATGAATTAAAGGAAACCTGCCTTAATCCAACAATTTATCGCCTTTTGCTTTGTAAATGCAAACCCACTTATTCTTTCCAGTATGCCTTTGCCAATTCTCACTTCCACCCTTGATGAATATCCTACCTACAAAATGTTGTTTGAATATGTGTTGGCATAATTTAGGGAACTGTGTAAAAATTTGACATATTCAACAAAGTTCAAATAATGATCTTTGGTGAATATGCAAAGGTGGAGAAGTATCTATTTATCACAAAATGATACATATAAGGGACAATTTGCATAAATAAATATGCCCTTTAAAGAGGTGAAGCATGGCCTAAAAAAATATGTTCAGACTGCTACTATAAGTATGACACATTTATTAAAGTCGAAAAGGCTGTTTTCGACCTTTCAACTGAAAAATTCGATTAAAATTTTTTTGAAAATGATCACTATCACAATATCTAAAATACAATATCACGATATCTAATTTTTTCATCATAATTGTTGATAATATGGATTTCCCATAGAAATAAGCAGACTGGAAATTTTTGATTGAATTTTCGATATCGCGATATCAGGAAAAATTCAATATCAGGGTAAACAAATTTTATTTTTGTATAAATTACTATTCAATATCATGATATTGCATCGAAATTATCAATATTGCAATATCGATATTTTCGATTTTATTAAATTTCACCCTTTTTATTTAAACTGAATGGAGACATTAGAAACTTGATTTCTATCTAAAATCTGCAAATCACTTTAAATATTCTAGAGTTAAACTTCAGTATCAATATAAGTCAATTAATTAATGCTTAAATAATGTGTAACTCTCATTCATAATTATCTGAAAATGATTGATTTGATTAAAGACTCATTACCTCAAATCGATCTGTCATTTGCTGTGAATTCTAATTCATGACTCACTTGAAATTATCCATCTGATTACTAATCCTAAAAAAGGCTGTATATTCAAAACATTTATAATATCAAACTCAAAAGGAATGCTATATTCAAAAACTACTCATGGGCAGTGCAGTTGCTCAGTGGTTAGCACTGCTGCCTTGCATTCCTGGGTTCTGGGATCAATTCCACCCTGGACTTCATCTGCATGGAATTTGAATGTGCTCCCCACACCTGCGTGGGTTTCTTCCCACAATCCAAAACTATCCTTGTGTGACTGAATAGGGAGGATAGATTGTAAGCTCCATGGGGCATGGACTGAAGTGCTGTGTAATATGTCAGTGCTATATAAATACAATACAAAAAAAAAAAGATACTCTTCTACACACTATAGGTGTTTTCTTCTTGTTACATCCTGGTGTTTATAGCTATGCCCAGCAGATACTGGTATGTATTAAACAATTCTGCCTATTTGTTACCACTGTTTACTTTCTATTTGTTTACAGTGCAGAATGTATTGTTATTAGGGATGTACAAGGACCACTGTGTTTTTGGTTTATATTCAGATCTGTCAGTAGTTTGGTTTTATTTCGGTTCTAATTTTATGGTTTTGAATTTGGGCGTGGAGTTTTTTAAAATAGAAAGTTATGAAAATAAATGTATAATATAACATTCATTATAGATTTTGCATTCTACCCACACTGAACTGTTCCATGAAGATTATGCCATTTTTCAGCTGTATCAAGCAAAAACAAAGTCAGATAAATCTTGATTTAATTTAATCAGTTCACGTAGTTGTAATTAGATACTAACAATACAGCAGTTAGTTTTATTTGGACTGGCTGAGCTATAATAATGAACCCAAACATCTAATTGGTTCCTATGGACTACAAGATCTGGACAGTCTTTAATACATTACAGCTCAAAAGTAGTTTATCAAGAGGTATTTCTTCTGGAAGTTTCCATTCAGCCTTTATCTTCATTGCTATTACAACTGGTACTGTGACTATCTATCTGTGTCTCTAGAGGTAAGTGTACTCATCCTAAGCGTAGAGCTGGCCAATTGTCTCTCCTATTAACAGTGCCCACCCTGAGTAAAAATAATATAACCCATGTTCTAGAATTTGCTCATGGCAACAGAATTAATGCAGAGATGCCCTCCGTGTGTTACTTAGTTAACAACAGTATTATAATTGTTTATTTACTATTATGTTTAATCAAGAACAGTGCATTGCTTTCGCTGACAGTTGATTTTCTAATTAGAGGTCAATAGAACATGAATTGATTGTACCAGTATATCATATGTTCTTGCAAACTCTTCTCGAAAGGTCATCAATTAACTAAATAATTAAATCAAGTCGTTAATATGTTGTAATTTTCTTAATCAATCTTGACAAATTATTAAATGAGATAATCTACTACAACAACACTGGAACTTTTTTCTCCTCCTTTATGACAAACATGTAAGACTGTTCATATTAGTTGCATAAAGTACACTATACAATTACATTAACCTTGTGAAAACAGACAGTGTCATTAGTATGACTTAAATGTGGATAAAATAACCTATTGTAGTTATTGGTTTGTATTGCTGGGTTACTGCCCTTTTTATGCTAATAGAGGAGTTCTTCTGGGCTTACATATTGAATGCAAATTCCACTGTCAAAGTGCATTTTTGTCATTTTGAGTTGCTATGGTCTGATTCGATACTCATTGTTCACTAAGAAGGATTCCCTTACTGAAGAAGCTTTGGAAAATATCTCATGCACAGTGCAGAATAGTCAGTCAAACAATAGTAGGATGTGGAGTCATTCAGAGTGATGTGAATTTTACCATAAGAGACAGCAATGACAGTGATGTCATTCCCACAATGTCCAACTAACTGTATTAAACGAGTATTACAGCAATTTGTTTGTCAGCCCATCCCTTGTTCATGGTGTCACTTGGTTGCAGTCTTTATAGTCACTTTTAAATGAAGAGTTGCCTTACACTACATCGAAGCCCTGACATCAGCTCCCTACTTTGCCACATTACTTTGGCAAATTTAAGTTGGTGTATTTGACACAGTGTGCCTTGCTGAATTTAATGGCAAGGAAGGAAGATACTAATGAGGTGAAGGCAAAGTACACTCAAACCCCTAAAGCAAATTACAGAAAGCTTTAATAAGACAAGATGAGAAAAGCTGGGTTATTTATAACATTGGTGTACCTAAGTATGTTTAATAAAAATAGGGAGATGTAGTTGTATATGCAAGTACTCCATGGCCATTGTTATGTAACCAAGCTGTTTCAGGAGACTGCCTTCCTTACATCTATTTGTCAAGAGAAAAATAAATAGTGTTGCTGTATTTGTGAAAATAAGCCAAAGGATTGCAAGGGAAAGTATAATCACTCAATCCCGCAGAGACTTTGAAAATCGAAATATCCCAACGTAAGAAAAAAGTAATACAGTTTGGATGAAGGAGCTGTATGAGAGGGCAAACTGGCAGATCCACTGAGAGTTGTGAAGGCAGAGCTGAGAAAGAAATAGATAACCCTGTATCTCTCCAAATGAAGGAATACAATTGCAAGAAAGCAGGGCAACCTACCATTGCAGGGTACATGAACAGACAAGGTACTATAGTAAACTATAGTAGCCCATAACCTATAGCAACAAGTCAGCAGCTGGCTTTTATACTTCTAGTTCCTGAATGCATAGGCTACTTCTGGAAAAATTGCCCATTGATAAATTCCTCTAAATGACTCACTTTGTTTTTAAAGGACCCCATTATTTTCAATTATTTGGAGTTGGGAAAAAGTAATATTTTGGCATTCTTATTAAAGAAGAACTAGTGTACCCTAACCATTGTTGATATGCCAAAAGCACAAGGTCTGCCAGCCTAAATTATATTATGAAGCAGCAAATAAGTATCTTTGAGATGTAGTGATATGTTATAGAACTTCAAGTGCTAGTATATCAAGGGTACCATATTGTATCCTCATTAATATGTTAATCAACTCTGACAGAGTGTTTGACTGGTTGGGAAATGTATCATGGTACATTAAGCTGTGAATATTGATGAGACCTAAACAGAGCTGGTTTTCACACATGCTCTGTAGGAAGTCAATGCCCAGGACAACAGCTTTCTCAGCAGGGGGTGGAGATGAAAAGGCTGTCATGTACATGTGAAATAATGCATGCAGAAGAATTTGTTTTCAGGAATCATGGTACTCTTGAACAACACTGATAAATGCCAATCTGAAGGAACTCAATAACTGATCACTGAGTAGGGGTGGGCCTTAAATAGATGTTTGGTCAGCCAGGAACATCTGGCCAGGGTCCAAATTCTGACAACAATCTAGAAAGAAATTGAGAAGTCATGCAGAGTAAGGTAAATTCGACAAGTTAAGGGCAGTGACGTCAGTCTCACACTGTCCTACTAAGTGTATTCTTTGAATATTCTATTTCTATTTTAGCTTGTCCCTAGGTAATCTTGTAATTTAGTTGCGGTCTCCATTGTCACTTTTGATTAAATAGTTACCTTTACACAACAATAGAACCCTGCCCTCAACGCCAGTGTCAATTTGCCAGTCTGAAGTGGTAAAGTCAAACAGGTGAATTCAGAGCAGTTCACCTAGTTGCATTTGCACCTTTGACATACTCCACTGCTTAGTCAGTAATAGAAGTATCTTTGCACATGTACTCAAAGTGATGCAAAGGGCTCCGTAAGATCACGATTATCATAGTCACCTGAATTGGTCATGTATTCGCCACTTCGCAGAGTTTAGTCAATAAGCAAACATGGGGAAGTGAAGAATGGATGTGAATTCATAGCTCTACATGACTATTCGGACTTTAGTCAATAAGGCCCTCAGTGTACAAGCTCCTACTAAAATCTATTCAGATAAACATTGAGAATTTTTTACCAAACTGCGCCTTTAACCAAACACACAGGGATCTTGGCAAATTTGGCTGGACCAGACGTTTTATGGAGCTTCCATTGATATATTCCTATAAAACTGTATACCAAATTGCTATACACATCATGGGTGAAATTTATAAAGGGCGAAATTTAAATTCCGATTGCACGTGCAGAATTTTTTCCGCACGATCGGAATTTTTTTCCACACGATCGGAAATCGATCGAAATTCCGCACGTGCGATCGGAAATCGAAATTCCGCATTTAATAAATTCCGCCCATGCATATGTCTTTGGATTTAATTGTGATATGTAAAAGTCTTCATTATAACTTCCTCTCCAATGAACTGAGCTGAAATCCTTACAGAGCCAAAATGCATCGGTGCTTGTACTTAGTCTCCAGAAAGAACTCCTCCAAACTGAGATTTTGGTGTGTTTGGAATGTTGGGAGGTAAGATTTTAAATGCAAATCTACATTCATAATGTAAACAACATATTTTTTTTTGTGTGTGTGTGTGTGTGTGTGTGTGTGTTTGTAACAGAAAAGCACTGCCCAGAACAGCTGTATTTGTACAGTAGAAGCATTTGCTTTGGATGTGTCATTTTTCACTAATGCACCATTTAATTGATGCACCTGCAATAATGACTTTCATTGGACATGGGTCTGATGTTGTAAGACAGTACATACAGTATTGGACTGTATTGTTTTGCCTTCCTGTGGACATTACTTGGCCTATACCTATGAAAGGGAAGTTAGTCATTCTTTTGTTGACACTGGATATTTGATGATGTTTCTGTTGGTGATAATAAGTCATTTTTTCCCATCAGAGCATTAAAGCAGTATTTGTATTACGCATCCAGGCAGAGGTTGTACAGTATAAAGAGGAAAGGAAGGAAATAGGTCTACCCATTGGATGTCTTCTGTAACAAGCATTACAAAGGCTCAATGCTTTCAGCCCTCAAATATTTCACTAATGTTGGAGAGTGGATTTACTTTTAATGTCACTTAATTTTTCGTTTTGGGATTTAGGCATAACAAATTTACAGCACCTGTTGCTCTCTATTATTAGTTTCTATTTATCTCTTCTATTCCCACCTGCTTAGAACTTTTTCAATGCCCTATTCTTCTATTCGATTCCCTTTCTCACCTTTCATTTAAGGAACATTAAGTTGTTTTATTAGACTTTGTCTGTTTTCCAGAGGATTACACTGAGCACAGTAATGCTGATATATAGATATCCATTTTTGTTCAGTTTTTTATCTTACAATAAATTATTACAGCCTATATGGCACAGAAATAATCTCATCTTGGTGTAGTTATCTTGTCCAAAAATGTGGTGCTCTGATTGATCCCATAAACTCTTGTTTTTGGTAATTAATGGTAAAGTATTTCCCTGCAGTTGTAGAGGACTATCACTTGGTAGTGAAGTATGCTTCTGATATTATTTCTACCCATTGCATTTCAGACTACATCTGTCCTTTAAATATATAAAAGCAGTCTGCTAATTGTTCTTGCTTCAATGCAGCTACATGTAACTGTGTGCCAGAGGATACTTAGATCTATTGTATAGGAATGAAATGATAACTGACTTGGATACTAATGATATACACCTGGTGCTGCAGGGATTTCAGCTCGGTTCATAGGGTGGAAGGTAGACCTAGGTCCGTCACCTATTATGATTAAATCTGAAGACATATGATGTCTGCATGCTGTAGGTCTGATAAAGCAAGTTTAGATACAGGCCACTGACTGCTCTTGTCTTAATGAATACATACAGCTATTTACCAGAGTTGATTTATGTCTTTTTTATAGGAATGAACAGGTATCCCTAGTAAACATTCACAAACCATCCCTTTTAATTCAGACATGTGCTGATTAGTAATCCATTCAGATGCATGCTGTAGAGAGCATGGGTTTTTAATTAGCAATCAATGTGTCATACATCTGAACTGATGACTAATTAGCACTTTAGCAAGTGGATTTTATAAAGTTTTGGTCTAGACCAGTGGTCGGCAAAGTGCGGCTCGCGAGCCACATGCGGCTCTTTAGCCGCCTTCTTGTGGCTCGGGCCGCACTGCCGAAGCCCCGCCCAAGCCCCGCCCACAACTGCCGATGGCTCTTCTGATTGGCTGTCGGTGGTCATGGGGTCGGGAGAGGACACGCCTCCCTCCTCCGGCGGCTCAGAAGATGGTTATCGCCGTCGGAGGAGGGAGTGAAATGGCTCCCTCCTGAAGAAAGTTTGCCGACCCCTGGTCTAGACCATTTCCAGTGTATTTACACATATCACACATGTGAAAAGTCTATATTATAGGTGTCTAGTTTCAAGGAAACAATATAGATGGAAGCCCTATAATTATATCTTACCCTACTCCTTTAGGGCAGTATTTAAATACTGCATCTTGCAGAGTATTTCAATGTCCACCTCATGATTCAACAACATGGTACAATCTTCTTCTCTAGAACTTCAATTATACTTCTGTTCAGACCATGCCCTGTACGTAGGCAAAATCAATTGTAAACTATCTACCACTACTGTCTAACACTGAAACAATCTAATGCAGGATTAAAAGTTAAAGTGGCACTAGCATTGAAACAATTTGGTTTGTTCTCAAAACACAATAAACATTTTAGTAAATTAAATTAGCACTGCAAGATGTGCTGTGGGTACAGAATACTCAACACAAACCCTTTTGGAGATGTGGTTTCTGATGGTTTCCTGGAAAATATAACTCTCTGTAATCTGGTATCTTGCGATTACTTTGCATATTGGGCATTGTTCTGTTAAGGAGATGTTGCTCCTTTATAGGTAAGTATTATGTATATACGTATACACTTAATGGGGGTATCTGAAAGGTAAGAGAATGTTTTTGACAGTAAATCTACAAAGTGGGTAGCTTTCTGTTGAAATTAGACTTTGAGATGTTTGGCGAGTGTACTTTTATGCATACTAGCACATATTAGGTATTCTTCTGTTCAGAAGAACATTGCTTTTTCATTCTTAGCTTGATTTTTTGTGGTTCACCAGTTGATATTTAAAAGAAATGTTTTTTACACTGCATTTTATTTTTTGTGCAGTTTGTTCACAGAAAATAGTGGATTCTGTTGATTTCCTGAAAAAATCAAGATGCAATATCAAAACAATTCATTGAAAGATCAACATTAGGACCACCAAAATTAACTTAAATTTTGAGGAGCATTGTCTTTAGAAGAGGACAATGCCCAAGATGTATGGATACTATAGGGAATTGCTCAGTTGTAGAACAGCCTTTTGTGAATAATTCACCTCATATAGCAACTTTTCTGTAACAGTCCGGTTTTTATTTTCAAAGTAAAGCACACACTTTAAACAGAACCCTGGACATGGTTTAAACACCAATTAGGAACAGTCCTTTCAAAACATCTTTTTGTTTATGGTTCAAACATAAATTGAAAAAAAACAAACCTTTTCCCATAAAGCACTTAGGGATTTTCAAAACAAACTTGCTGCAGGATCCTAACAGAAGTCTTTCTGCTTTGCAAACACCAACCCCTCCTGTCCTCCAGCCATAGGTACGAACAGTTGGAGAGACATACCTTCCCTCATACAGCACACCACTACAACCCCTACAATACTTATAAGGTAAGTCAGCAAACATTCTAAAACAGTAAGTGTACACAGGGACACAACCTTTCCTTTAGCTGAAAATTTTAGATCTCTAGCCCAAGATCCAACTTTGTAGCATAGTATATATGGAGAATATACAGTACAGTAGGTGTTATAGTGCATGCCTTCGGCTATCTAGGTGTGCTAGGTTTGTTTTTGTCAACACAAACTTTTGAATACAAACCCTCATGGAATTATGTTATTTTTTCTCATTTCTTGAGAAAACAAAAATGCAGATTCAAAAAGATAGTTTAAAATTTCAAAAATAAAAAACAAAAATCTACCAAAGATATACTATATCTATACTATATACTATTTTATACTCAAATCCATGGTTTTCTGAACAAGTATTTAAATTACAAAGATGAAAAAAGGTCAACATTTATAGCATTCAAAAACAAGCAAATACTCATCTGAATATGACACAGTTTGTATGGTTATTTTTTAGGGCACAGTTGCCAAACACCCCAGGATTGCAGGAGTGCAGAATAATACTTCCAGCTGAAAATATTACTATTAATATAAGATACCCACGGAGAAAATATAAGGGGAGGAGGTGATTGACTCCACAGTGGGCCAATCGGAGCAGGAATAGGAGGAAGTGGGTAAGGAATATTTATAGGGAGGAACAGAAGAGAAGGGGACAGTGGATGGAAAAGCAGGGCATCCCACCCTCCCTTCCTAGTAAAAAATATTGGATAATAGTTGGCAAATGAAGGAATCTGGAAGGAGGCATGGACTTGTCGTACCTGGTGGTGGAAAAGAAGATGCCTGCCGTATACTAACATCTCAAGAGGTGAGATGAGGGGGGTGTACTATGCATAAAAGGGGGGCATGTGCCCAAATTGGGGGTGTGTATTGGTTCCCCAGCTAACAATTGTCCCATCCTTAAAGCAGTGGTTCTCAATTGTTTTCTGTCATGTCCCCCCTA
>WMED01020439.1:768-11780 GCA_019650415.1 Pipa parva
GCGTCCCTGAGTACAAGTGATAATGGTGCAGTCAGGCCACACTAAGCTAGTCAGTACAAGCAATGATGTTTTAGGTCTGAGAAAATAATGCTTAATCACATGGTATTATTTCAGACAGCATAGGATTTAATATTCTCTCTCACTCAACATAGGTTTGATCAGAGTTTGTGGCCACTGTCACGGTTGCGAATGAGTCAGAGCCCACATTGCCTGAGCATTTTGGAGGTGGGGATATGGAGAGTGAGCCTAGGGGAGGGGGCCCTGGTACAGGATTGGCTAGTTACTCCCCTGCGTTTGATTTTCTAATCAAAAAAGCACAGTACATATTTATATATACAAATAGTAACTGGGAAATGCCACACTAGATGGTTTGTAACCATGTATTTATTTATTATACCATTTCTGTATTTTTGAACAGTGATGCAATTACCTCTGGGTAATATTAATATGAAACTCACTGGACCATAGCACATTATCAGTATGTTTCTACCATGGGCGTGTGAACCAGAATGCCAGGCAGCACGGGGCAGCCACAAATTCATTACGCTGAGCTTAACATTATAATGGTGACATGTGGATGTGACATCATCACACTGCATGTGACTGGCAGCATGACATCATTATGCAAGCACCCCTTTATAGAGGGGGCTACTCTCACCTATAGTGATTTACCTAGCAACTGAGAAAGGTCTCCTTTTAAAAATCAATGTAAAAACAAGCTTTTTAATTTTTTTTTTTTTTTAGACATAAGCAAACAATGCTTGGGTAGTAGACTGTATATATAAAACTTAAATAATGAGACAAAAGTATCAAAGATTCTCCCAAGAGCTTACAATCTACCCGAGTTATGTTGTGCCATGCAGTAACATGATGCAGATTTACACTACTAAACTATACATTGCCTTTTATAAAATTCTAACTTCAATTGACTGATAATTGCTAACGTATTTTTTTGATTTGTTGCTACACTGCAATGGGGCAAATTCCCATGTTCAGAATGTGAATAATACACGCACATCTTTATACAAAATATGACAGTGCCATCTAGTGTCCATACACTGATTCCTTTTTCTTTGAATTTGCACTGACACCTCCCTTAAAGAGAATATCAGAAAAATAATGTTTGCTTTAATAATTCACTTTTGATTCAAACCAACAGCAAAGGGCTGACCTTCCTGTATTTGTCTTGAGGGCGTTTCGCCAGTCATCGGATTGTCTTTTCAAATACAGAATAAAAATAAATAGTCTTCATGGAAAATACAGCAATCCAGTTGCTTTAACTTGTTCACTACATTACCATGACCTGGAAAAATGAGAACCTGACCAAGATCTTTAACTGGGAACCTTTTTAAACATTAAATACATTCTTGTAACACATGATGCTTACAGTTTTGATTAGTTAGCTTGAACCCACATATAACAGATAAATCCATTTTGGCATAGCTGATGGGAAAAAAACCTTTGATGAATATTTGGCTTTGGTACAAAATTACAGTTTTGCTTCACCTTACTTAGTCAATAACACTGGTGTAAAAAAAAACAAAAAAAAAACAACAGATGTCAGGAAGTGATTTACATTGCGGCTAGAGGGCTATACATGATGGCAGAGGTGCCACGTTCACTTTAACATCCAAATCCACTCCTAAATTTTCAGAAGAAGGACTAAAGCACTTTTTTGCAACATGGCTAATTCTGGAAGTAAAAGTGTTTTGTAGCACAATTTTACATCGTTTCTTTGTTATAAAACATGTTTGCTGGATGCTAGTTTTAGGAATACAGGCTACAGAAAGGAATGACGGAGCCAATGCACTAAATCAGGGGTCAGTAATCTTCTCCGAGGAGGGAACCATTTCTCTCCCTCCTCCACCTCTGTAAATTGATCGGGAGCCGCACAGGGGAAGGAGCTTGTGGGGTCCCGATCACATGACCTTTGATGTCCCATCACAAGAGACGTCAAAGGCCGGGGACGGGTGGGAGGGCAGCTCACTCGGAGCCGCACGCCGCGGCGAAAGAGCCAAATGTGGCTCGCGAGCCGCGATTTGCCGATCGCTGCACTAAATGAACAAGGTATGTTAAGCAGGACTACATTATCACCTGGTGCAAAGGATGACATACTTCCCATGCTTACTTTCTTGTATCCTCCATGATATTTTTATTTATGTGCTGCTTTGTTACACAGCATTGAACATTTTACCATAACAATTATAATATAGGTGCAACAGTTATGCTGGCAGCATCCATTATTCCATACTCCACTCACAACTACATCTCCCATCACCCTCAGCCAACTCAGATCCCAGGGGATAGGCCCCACTTACATTTGGAGAAGTACTCTTATTGAGAATCAAAGATTACACGGGCACTAGTGGTTCTTGCTTGAAAACAGTGCACTGTATTTATTAACATAAATAAATCACTCAAATCGTCTTGTGGCAGTTTGGCAGGTCAATGCATGTACAGTATTCGCTAGTCCCAGAATATTACTTCACACTTGCACTTAATTTCACCATCATCACATACATGTACATAGCTACATAGTTACCAGCTGAACATCACAGCTACTCCTCCAGGCAGTGCACATCTGATCCTTAGAGTGGGATCCTTTTGGTAGCTCCCCAAATCACCATGGGCCAGACTTCTCAGGGATTCCATCTTCACTTCAGGGCTAATCCCTAGTCCCTAAGCCTACCACTCAGTGTCCCTAAACTGAAATTGCCATCAGTCCTCTAAGCCCATCTGCCACTCCTGTTGGGGTCTCAGGCTACCCAGTAGATAACCTGCCCTATGTACTCTCACCTACATAGTTGAGCTTATGTAAACCTAACCTCAAGCTTAGATCCCAAAGCCTCTTCCAGTCCTCACCAGGAAGGTGAGGACTCTGCAGCTGCAACACTATGCAGGCAAAGACCCAGGGCCCTCCCTCTCACCAGCTTACATGTGTGTGACCCAGTTGAAACACAATACTTTTCCCTGACTGATTGCTATTCAGCCAGATTACCACCAGGGGGAGCTCCATCCCAGGGAACGAGAAATATATAAATCACAAACTAATAGAAATAGAGATTTGGGGGGTTATTCACTAAAGTCCGAATTGTTGCGTATAGGTGAAAATTCGCCAGATAAAGCCAGTCGCAATAGGCTGCTACTCGCATCTTTATAATGAAAATATTGTCACAGTCACGACTTTACTATGGGAAAATTGTCACAATATTAACATTAAAAAATTGTTGTGACTTTACAATGGGTAAATTGTCGCGGATTTGCTATGGGAATCCGCTGTTTGCAAATTCGACAGTCGAATTCGCACCTTAGTGAATAACTCCCTTGGTGGGGATGGCAGGTACACCGAATCCACCAATTACTACACAGGCATACAGAGAAGTGCTCAACATAGTACAAGTCAATTATTTTACAAACAAAGAATCATGACTCGTTATTTGAAATAACAAAAAAGAATTTCAATCCAGGTGCAGCAGGATCATCAGTCCGCACTTCCACTACAGCCTGGACTGAATTTATACTTTGTTATTTTACGCTGTTATGCTGGGAGAGGTTGTCCAGCACAGTCCAGTTATACTGAATCAGGTCTTTGGTTAAAGTGATCACTTGAAATGCCAGGCAGTAATTGAAACAGGAGCACAGAGATTCCTGCCCCATAGAGCTTACAATCTAAATTTGAAGGAGACTTACATACACAAATAGAAGGGTTAAAAGTACCTATTAGTGTCAACTGTAAGTATAGATAGCTACGTAAAAATAAAATAAGTACAGTATTGGTGAGCGGTGGGTAATGGGCTATAGAACTAGGAAAACGTGGATTCAAAAGTAAAGAGGCAGTCGGGAGCAATGGAGTGAAATGCTTTAAATGTCAATAAAAGTACTCTAAAAAAAATGTCAGACAGTTGTATTTTACTTTCAGTTCATAAAACTACTAACAACCATTGTTTTCCTCTGTATCTTTATGGAACAAACAACAGAATGGTTTATTATTCTAACTAAAGGTAGAGTTGCACTTTAAGAATTTGTCAGTTTGGAATGACTAAAACAACGCATTCATAATGAATTCCTACACCTGCTCTTACTTGGTATGAAGAAAAATGAAAGCAATGTTAAAAATTAAAATGACGAACTGCTTCACACAGGACAAAAACCAATTAATTGGTGACTGTCTTTTAACATTTCAAATTTTTCCACCAACACCAGCTTATTGACTTCCTCTCTAGTTTCCCAGCAGCGCTCGAGGAACTTTGTTTTATTGGAAACAAACTTGCCAAAAACTGCTATTAATAAGGCACGGCTGTGAAACGCACAGGTTTATACTGAATTCCGTAAAGACCTAAAATGGTTGTCTATTTTAAAAGGTTCCTTTCATAAAGGTGGCTGATGGGAATCCCTAGTAGAAAAACCTATATTTAAAGTCAATGATAACAAAAACATTTAGAATTGTTAGGCAGAGTCCTGCGCATTAAATGTGTCATGAACACAAATGTTTAAAAAAATCCTGTCGTGATCGGAATATTGTTTTATCAATCATTTCAAACAGAAGAGAATTTTGCATTGTTACAATTATATTATACATTCATTTTACCCAATAAATACCTCTTTGTCACATAAAGTATTTCTCTACAGCCCCTCAGACAATCCATCTGTTAAGGATATTTAATTTGGGATAAATCTCCTGTATTCTATAGGTAACGGCAGCCTAATTCTTATAATGCCTCTGGAACATTAACCTCTGCAGCAGGATACAAGAAACTCACACTTGACACCAAGTTCAGTATTGAGACTCCTCCAGGATAGCGCCCTCTCTCTGCTCATTGAGGAATTCATTGTTTATAGGAATACAAGAACATGTGAACTAATTCATTACAATATTTTAGAATATATGATGGTGATTAGTTACATCTATTAGTACATTAATGGAGTGGTTAGTTCTTTCATTATATGGGTGAGTCACAAGATAAATCACAAGTTTATTACCCAAGTATAACATACCATTACTCAAGGTTATTTTATGACCGGTTGTCTTTAGTAAAGCCAGACATGGAATAAAGGGGAAGTGGTCACAGCTGTTGATTAACTAATATAGCAAGATTATGGAACAAAGGGCACCAGATGCCAAAGTTAATATATTTGCTGTTTTAGCACAATTAACATATTCTGTTAACCTCATAATCATCCTTTCTAAATGTAATATGACTTAACTTATGTTTCACATATAATCAATATTCATTTCTACCTTAACACATGCTTTTCCCATATGTGGACCCTTACAAAAATCAGCAGCCTCTGTGTGTGTTCCAGGTGAGTTAATTACAAGAAGTGATTATTGCACCTGTGCTCCTAGATTTCATTAAAACCTGGCCAGTCTGTGGCCACAAAAGATTTAGCAAAATATAAGTGTTTGTATATACAGATACTCACCGTATTTAAACGCCTCTCCTAATTGGGGCAGATGCTACTAAATGTGTTAAAGGCCTGAGGCAATAGCGTACATAGGAGATCTGGTTTTGGTTAATGGCTTCCCTCTGCTGATTATCGCTTCTGGCTAAAAAATGATTCTGAGGTCACGTAAAATCCCAACTCGACCACCAAAAGATCTTCATACGCCGAGGAAGAGGTCAGAAGGCGACAGTCCCAAAACCCCCCGTTCTGAAGCTAGGGGTCAAAGAAGGGTGAGCCCAGAAAAAAGCTGCACTTTTTAGAAGATTACTTCTCTTACTTAGCAAAGGACAACAGATCCTCCACTCTAGTAAAGGACACACAAACAACATATGTTGTTGTGTTATAATGTGTGATAAATATAACTAGCTTTAGGGCTCAAATATCATTCCTTTATTTATTCATGCTTTCCCCTTTAAAGAGTGAGACCTATGAAGCATACAGTGTGCAAGACTAGACTAGAGTTTATTCAGATCTGCATTAATGAGATTTCATAACAAGGACCACATTTTTTAAATGTAATGTTGCAAAATCTTTGCCTTTAAAATGGAGACCCACAAAATATACAATTCTGCAAGGTTTTCAGATCCGCTGAAAATTCAGGGATACGTTTAACTTGTTCTGTTGGCAGGACATGAAATGAAATCAGCCCTGCTATATGCATTTGTATAACTGATCTGGTAACTGTCATTTAAATAGCTTTACAGACTACAGCATGTCTCTAAACTAACATCGGTCATAAAGTGATTTTTTTTTTTTGCGTCAGACTGGAAGATTATCTTCCTCCCTCGCCAGCCTAGTGTGTGATATCATAAATATTTGCGTATGCGCATATCTACATGCCTACATGAATCTTTAATACCGATTTTTGATTTTCCGAGTTTATTCCCGCAAGATCTCAGATGTTTCTGTCGGTAAATATCGATCGCAAAAAAAAAAATCACTATTTTAAACTCGTTCAAGAAAACTTGGGCTTTTCTGAGTTTGTTAAATTTCGCACTATCAGGTTACCGCAAAGACTGAGGGGGTAATTCACCAAAGAGCGAACTTGCCCTCCGACTGTTCGCTTCAGTATGCATAGCCTGTTATGCGCTCGCTGATGTCCTGCATGCAGACATCAGCGAATGCTTTAAAGGGATTCCAGTCTCGTGAAGCGTCTCAAGTAGAGTCTCACGAGCTTCGCCAAGACTGGAATCCATTTAAATCATTCGCTGATGTCCGAGTGCAGGACATCAGCGAGCGCATAACAGGCTATGCATACTGAAGCAAAGGATTGGAGGGTAAGTTCACTCTTTAGTGAATTACCCCCTGGGAGTAAAAGTGGCATTATCATAACTGACATATTAACAATCTTAAGATGATTTCTCCAGATACCGTTAAAATCCCCCCACGCCCTCTCTGGAGTTTGGAATAAGAAGCGAACTCTTCAGTATTCGGAAAACTGCGGGAATTCTCCAGAGCAAGAAGATAAAGGTGCGTAATATGTTCTTTTTAGCATTTGTTTGCAAGTGGAATTGGACTGTTAGACTATTTCTAATGTGTGAAACAGAGTTTAATAACAAAGCATACCACCTGTTAAACAGTAACTGACCTCTTCATCTTGTTGTTCCATTGAGCAGAACAGTGTAAGTATTCAGCTTAGAAACAATCATTTCAATTGGCCAGGAATAAATGTGTACCATGGGATTTTCCAGCACTCTGTTTTCATTTTTTTTTCTAATATCTGTATTATTATAAACTTAAAGGGCCAGCTATTCAGAAACAACACTTGTAAGGATGGGGTTATCTTTGGAGGTGTGTTCATGAATTTTAGTGCTGTTTTGTCTGTTTTTATATTTACTGATAGTAACAATGTTGTTAAACAAACCTTGTCCAGTTCCATTGATTTCTGTGAGGCTTTAAATACATATTCAGGAACTGTGCCCGAAACCCCGACATTTACAGCTACATATTCTAGTTTCTAGACACAATTTAGAAATCTTGATTGTATAATAACTGAATGTCTTTGGGGCCATTGTAGCTTTTAATCTTATTGTTCTTTTAAGTCTAGCAGAGGCCTACCAAAACTAGAAGCCTTGTTTTATTTCTCTTTTCCCTGATAGTCAAGTCAGCCCTGCCTTTCTCATCTTTCCCACTAACAATCTCCAGGGCTAACCTGCCTGTTGCACTATGTGTTATTTTCAGTCTTCCCCACTAACCATTTCCAGGGCTAACCTGCCTGTTGCACTAGTGTGTTATTTTCAGTTTTTCCAACTATGCGGGATGCTGTAATTTTCACAAACTAGAGTGACTGGAATTTGACATCTCTGTAATGAGTATAAGCTTGGATACTTTGGCAGATCTTTAGATGTCGCGTGCAGCGTTTTGGCGGATCAAAGGGAATTTATGTTTGTCAAATGTGTTATTCAGTTGTATTTCAGCTCCTTGTGTTCAGTTACCTTCTCCAAATACTGCTTTCACTGTTATTTGATCTGGATTAAAAAGGAACAATGACTGATTTTAGACTTTTATATATTGTGGTTTCTGCTCCAATCTATCCCCAGATCACAAGACCCCATTTAGGGAACGATCTGGGCGGGTTCACTTCCAGCTGGATGATCCTCTCTCTGGGACACAGAGTCTTGTGAACAGAACATACAGTCCGTTGCTCAACTACTTCTCTCCTCATGTTGATGGTCCAGGTCATTGTTTCTTTTTTATATATAATGGGGTTTATTCATCAAAGTGAGAATCCGACTGCTGGAGTGAATTCTCATAACTTCTGGTGCCTACACTCCGATTCTCTACTTATTCACTAAACATAGGATTCCCATAGCAAAGATGCAACTATGTCTCTAGCCATCTCTTGCATAGTGTTGTGTAGTCAGACAGTAGGAGCCCTGCCATAAGTCTCACTGATTCGCCACTTTAGTCTGGTGAAGTAAAATTGGCAAGTGCCACACCTTGTTGAACTGGCTACCGCAACGCACTCTGATGCTTGATGAACAGGGGAGTTGCGTATGCGTGCGCACACAAAGTGCCACATAAGCCTGCCACTGTCAGATTGCTGAATACCTGAATATGGGGAGGTGGTGAATAAATGTGAATTCTCACCTTTAAGCAACAATATCTCCTTTCATAGTGTTAATGTGACTGGGCAGTATATGTCGGTGTGGCACTTTGCATACATCTAATTGCCAACCATTTTTCATTACAGAATGCCTTAGTTCTCCCTTATGTACAGAGGGTAGAAGTCGTCTCAACAAAGACTGTCCTTATTTCGATCATATTCCCGAAGACAAAACAAGAGAGAATTTTAACCCGTAAGTTTTACTTTTCTTTTTGAAACAAATCATGGGGTAGAGTTTAAAGGGGACCTGTCAGGTCCACTTGAAACACTGTTTTTTTAAGAAGCAAGGAGTTGTCTTACATGCCACTAAAAGCAGTTGGATGGGGCGGGGCTAAAAGATTGACATTATAGCTCATCCAATCAGATCCCTGCTAAAGTGTGATTTAAGGGATCTGATTGGAAGAACTTTAGTGTCAATCATCCTTTTAACAGGCAGCCAAGACCACTCCCTGCCAGTGTTGCTACTGTTTTTCCAGTAGATCTACTGTTTTTGGGAGTCGTCTACTGTATTTCACTTGAAATCTACTGGGTTTTTTTTCTACCTCGATAATCCCATTTCCTGTTCCAATTCGCGCGGTTACGCGGGACGCCGATACGCCCAGGGGGCCATTGTTTTTCAGCAACCATGGCTAGTTGCAAAAGCTTCACGATGCGCCTGATTCTGATTTATCGGACAGTAGCGGAGTGGAAAGTCTGTCAAACAAAGTATCTGGACACGAAAATGCATTACAAGCAAGCCTTCAATGACGGGTGGTTAACAGATCCGAATTTTAAGGATTGGATTCAACGAGATCCATCTGACAAGTTCACTGTGGTTTGTCAAGTTTGTAGTTCAAAGCTAGTGAACATCAGCAGAACTGCTTTGTTTGCCCATAACAACTGTAGCAAGCACCAGAAGAACATAGAAGCTAAAAAGAAGACCAAACAGACAAACAGACTTAAATGCGACACAGTGGCGAAGCGAATCATGGCAAAGGAAGATATAAAGCTGCAGGGTAGCAAATGCTATGACTGGAAGCCATTAAAATTGCTGGTTGAAGATGTTAAAGAAGGCCGCTGCAGAAAACGTTATAAGGACAGGCTAATGAAGTTTAAACAGGACAATGCCATCAAATTTGCTGATCTGTCAGACAATAGTGAAGACACCAATTAAAATGTACATTATCTACTATTTTTTTATATTAGAATTCTACTGTTTTTCTAAATCACCCAGTGGCAACCTTGCTTCTTGAAAACCAATCTTTTAAAGTGGGCCTGACAGTAATAGTACTAAAATTATTTCTATAACGTTTAGATTTCACGAACATTATTGGCGCTAAATTTAAATTTTTATTTATTTATTTTTTTAAACTCTCTACTTTTGAATGTTTATTTCAGATACAAGTTCATCTGCAATGTGCCACCGGTAACATGTGACCAACGTCAGAGACGCAAGGAGATTCCATTTAAGACCCGTAGTGCTCCAGAAAGCACACTCGTCCTGGACTTGGTAGATCTGAACTTTTTGTGAGAGGCAGTGAGTGCTTTGCCTGTCAGCTGTTCCTCAAAGGGACTTGTAGAGCTCCTGATACTAAATGGCCACAAGAAGTCTCTATGTTCTTTATAATGCTGGGGAGGGGTGGGATTGTAAATGAAATCATTCTATGTTTTTGTTTTTTAAATAAGATCTTTTGTAAAAAATAGAAGAAAGTTTAAAAGAGAACTGTGGCTTTAAATGCTATATACCTGACTGTGCCCAGCGTCCGCACGGGACCTGTACTGAGACACAATCGGCTATGCTTAGGGTGGTGAGATGAACGTCTATCCGCAGCAGCTTACATCTACGTGAGCGCACGCTCTTTTGGCGAATTTCGAAAGGGGGCGGATACTTTGTGACTAACTAGATCACACACACATAGGGGGGAGGAAACTGCTGAAAGAGAGAAGTTAATCTCACAATCCTATGAATAGCTGATTGTGTCTCAGTACGTGTACTGTGCGGATGCTGGGCTAAATCTGCTATACAGAATTTAAAGCCATAGTTCTCTTTTAATCCATGATGATGGGGGGGAAAAAAAAAGGAATATCTGGGTAATTAAAGAGGGCAATTAGTGTCCCAAACATCCTCGTGCTTGAAATACAATTTTTCATCAAAGCAGTTTATATTAAAACTTAAATTTCTCAGAAAAAATTTTCTTAAACAGATCATGAGATCTTCGTAGATGTATGGTATTGCCGAATATCACAATACTATATTATTACTCCATTCTCCATTTTCCAGTTCTCCTGAACTGGCTTGGGTCACTGGATCCCTCTAAGTCAGGGATGGCAAACCTGTGGCACCGTGCCAGAGAGGGCACGCAGAGCAGTCTCCAAACCCCTGCTTCCAGTACAGGCCACAGACCCGATCTGTCAGTTTTCAGTCCGGTTCTGTGGCCTGCACTGAAGAAGCACACACAAACAGGGGAGATTTCCTCCCCCG
>WMED01020441.1:0-12157 GCA_019650415.1 Pipa parva
TTCACCTGTTTGCCTTTGCTAGATCAGAGTGGCGAATTGAGGGGTTTGATGGCAGGGCTACAGTGTTGCGTAAGGCCACTATTCATTCAAAAGTAACAATGGTGACTGCGAATAAATTAGTCTACTATTAAACATGAACTAGGCTCAAGGTGACATATAAAAATAAGTATTTTTCACTTATATATAGTACAATAGTGGGATATGATGAGACTGATGTCACTGCCCTTCACTGGAGGAATTTGCCTCACTCCGCATGACTTCTCATCCCACTATTGTGAGACTGACTACAACACACAGCACATGCGACCGCGTCTGTCATTGTCCGCTACTTCATGAATAAGGAGAAGTGAATTTACGCCTTCCTAATCGTATTGATGCGAACAGACATGAAGTCACTATGGTAGGCGAATTCAACCTTTAATGAATGACCCCCAGAGGCAGTAGAGTGAGCAGTGGCAGAAGTGATAATCAGAAGCTAATGAGAATGTCTAGAATACTAATGGAAATAGTTTGATTTGACAAGACTCGCTGGATTTTTGTTATTTTTCAGATTCCATTGCATTGTCATTTGTTTGTTTTATTTAGGTTCTTTGGTTTTGCTAAACATTTTGATATTGAATTTCATTTTTTTTCATTGTGAAAATCCCAAACTGCACACATTTTCAAGTGTTTGTTCTTTTTTTTTTTTTTAAAGAGTTTTTTTATTGTTTTAAACATAGAACAAGACAGAACAATCAACATTTTGGTGTCAGCATACACCAATATTATAGAAAAACATGGAAATGACACGTACATTGGTATTCACAGTCATATTTAGTTAGTAGGTTTTACAATCAAGGATTAGGGATGGTTCGGTTAAGTTCTAACCAATGCAACCAAATTTTTGAAGATTTCCCCCTACACCCTCTCCCCTCGTAGGTTAGCTTGATCAAGGGTAGGTTTTGATTTATTACTTGCAACCAGTCCTTTAGAAGTGGTTTTTGAGGTCTCATCCAGTGAAGAATAATGTTTTTAAGTGTTTGTTCTTTTGCTCTTCTGTCACCATTGTACAAAATTAGAAATCCTTTGGATTTAACCAAGCCTGCATTTTCTCTTCAGAAATATGTGTGTGTGTTTGTGTGTGTATAGTACAAACTCTTCCTAACTGAACTCAGTATTACTTTTGAGCTGAGGAAGAGAGAGTATGGGGGTCATTCACTAAAGTCTGAATTGTTGTGTATAGGTGTGAATTCGCCATATAAAGACAGTCGCAATAGGCATGCTACTGTCGCAGTCGTGTCTTTATAAAGAGAATATTGTCGCAGTTGCGACTTTATTATGGGAAAATTGTTGCAATCTTATCATTAAAGAATTTTCGCGACTTTACAATTGGGAAATTGTATGGGAATCCGCTGTTTGCGAATTAGACAGTCGAATTCACACTTCGCTTCTCTCCTACATGCGGACATCAGCAAACGCTTTAAAGGTATTCCAGTCACCTCGCGACCACTCGAGTCACCTCACCGAGATGGAATACCTTTAAAGCGTTCGCTGATGTCCACGTGTAGGAGAGAAGTGAGCGCGGAACAGTCTCGGTGAGGTGAATTGAAGGATCGCAAGGTGAGTTCGCACTTTGCTGAATTACCCCCTAAAAGTGGATTTTGATAAATATCAACAATGAGGGCTTCCCCTACAAAAATTGATACAATATACATAATCTAAAAGTATTAAAGGAGTACAAAATGGTTGTTCCCTCTAGGAGTAATTCTTCAGATAGAAAGGGAGGAAATAGTCATTGATCATTATTTTGTGCTCCACTGTTGTCTCCTGGGTAACTTGCCAATTCCTTTTTGCTTTGACAAGCAATGTGAACCTCTTCACTTCCTTTTCCTGTATGTTTTGCTGAATGGAACAAGTGCAGTAGCAGTTTTACCTCTCTGCTTGATAAATGGGGTCCATAGTGTGAGTGTGCACTTCAAAATAATAGAAAATGTAAATATCCTTTTAATGCTATGGTCCCTTTAATGCATACATTTCAAAAACTCCTCAGTTTAAAAACTTAAGTAGATATTATTTACTTGACTCTTCTTATACAGTTGAGTAAGCAATAAAGACACAAAATACCAGCAAGTCTCTTAGGCTAAAACAAACAAACATAAAACATATTGTGGTTTACTTTTATTTTGCAAAAACAAACACAGTAGTGGTACTCCCCATACATTCTGAAATGCTGACCTATTTTCAGTTACTCAGTTTACAAAGCTACATCAAAGTTACAGACATATTTCCATTTAGTTTAGTATGTATGTATTCTCCTTTCACCCAAACATGCCTTAACTTAATACCTGGAAAAAAAAGCTAGTGGTTACTGGCTACAAGCATGCAACCATATATAGATAAGGCATCATAGACTTATGTGGTGTCACTTATTACTAGTTAAGGGCAATGATACATATAATCTACTGAAATGGTGATTCAAGGTTATACAGGATATCTCTACATGTAACTGATTTCACTTTATCCTTATTGGTCTCTGTTTAGACCCACGGTAGGCCACAAGGTCCACACTCGAAAGTGCTCCATGATGGATCTTTGGAAAACTCACAGTGATAGCTTCATAAATCATAAAGTCCCCACAACCATTAAGGGGGTTATTCCTTAAAGTTCGAACTATTGTGTATACGTGTGAATTCGCCAGCTAAAGACAGTCGCAATAGACTGCTACTGTCACAGATGCGGTTTTATAATGAGAATATTATCACAGTGTCGACTTTACTTTGGAAAATTGTTACAGTCGCAACTTTAAAAATTGATGAGGTCGCGACTTTACAATGGGGAAATTGTCACAGTCGCAGATTTGCTATGGGAATTCGCTGTTTGAGAATTCAACAGTCAAATTTGCACCTTAGTGAATAAACCCCATTGAACTGGGACCCTAAAAATGCAAACTACTCAGTTACATCGTTAAGCTCCAGAAAATCCATCAGCTTTATTGGTCAATACTCAGAGGTCCAATGGAGAGTGTCTTACTTGTACCTTCTGCAGCATTACTCCATCTATATCTCTGTGGCTCTAAATGTACATACTATCATGTCAATCTGACACACATGCTCCACACTGGGCATATAGGCTGGGTGGATACTAAAAATGTAACAGATGAATATTTAAGATTCTTATAAATAATAATACCCCTGTTCCAGTAGAGACAAACAACATCTCAGATTCTCTCTGATTGTTTAAAAACCATACTGTGATTCAAGACGATACCTCCAGCCTACATTAAACTTAAGGTGGTTACCTCCCTCTATAAATGTGGTGGGAGTAGACAGCCTCTTAGTTTTATGTCAATGTACTATTTTGCTCCTCTATACTTAAGTGCCTCACCATGTCTTATATGATAATTGCAGACCATCCAGGAATGGACGGATGATTAAGCATACCAAATCAGAACTTTAATACTATAAACATTTCCTTTACTATAGGGGTGCTTAAAATCAAAGGGTTTAAATAGATTTCAACACAGCATTTTTCTTTTAAATATCTCCCATACAAGGCAATAGTGGCATTTATGATTTGGTAGTGGGCTGCTGTCACACTATTCGAATGACTGTAAGTTAGGTAAATATTAATACAGGGGCAAAAACAATTGAAAATACTGTATTTTATATTGTGTATATATACTATATTTCCTTATATTTACCTATATTTAATTTACTCTGAATTTGGAGGTGAAAGCAAAATCCAAGCTCCAAATGAATAAGACAAAGAGATATAAAGACAGTATAACATATATACTATCATTTACTAATATTGATAGACGTTGACTATGAATTTTATATGGTGTATGGTCTACCTCATTTATGAGTTGGCTTTCTACCTATCTAATAAATATGTGGCTATGCTACTTTTTGTGTACTTGCGAAGGATTTTCCTAACATTTGGTTTTGTTTGCTTTTATTTCTTGTATATTTAGATAATGGGATGCGTAAGGTTTTCTAGATTCTTCTTTTTTTTTTTTGCTGCATAATAATTTATTCTGTCACATAGTATTACCCAAGGGTACTGATATAAACTGACATACTTAAAACTGTGTATCATACCTAATTGGAAATGTAAGACAAACAATATGTAATATTTAGGCATGGTTGTAGCCTATTAAGATTTTCAAAAACAAGATCAGTCCTTTGTAAATAAGGACAGATAATATTGTAATATAACATTCAGTACACTAAATTGTCCTTCCCCTGTTTCCAGGCTACGTAATGTAGAAAGTCTACAAAGAGAATTAAATGGATTTTTTATGAATATTGTTGTATCATGAAAGCCCTATTTTTTTTTTAATATTAATTTACTCTTGTTTAGTCAACTATGCAATAATTATTCTTGTGGGAAAAAATAATTATTGAAAGAACTGACAAGTCGCATCTATGCTGTACTAGGTTTTCAATGTAAATAACCTATATACCTACATGTTAGGAAAAAAGGAGATATGAAAAATGTGCTTAAAACTGTTACATCTTTAGGATGATTGATTTTACTGGTTCCGCTGCTGCTTTACTCAACATAGAAGCATGGGTTTGTTAACAGATATATCATGCTGTAGCTGATAAATTGCAGCTGATACGTTGTACTATTTGATATTTTTTTAGTAGATAGAAGACAGATGATTGAAAGATTTTGTTTTTATTATAGCTATCCTTTCAGAATTCATACCACTGGGAAAACCACCTTTATAGTTTGGTATTTTTATAAGGCTTTAATATTGTAGAAATGTCATGTGCCTGAGCTTATTATATATTCTTTTGTGCTGCAGACTACATTGGAATGGGGCATGCAATTTTGAAGAAACTCTTTCCAATTCAGATGCAGAATTGGACACTTAACGTGTGCAACATAGTGCTAGCTGTGGGACAATTTATCTATCTTCAATCACACAGTGTTTTCTTTCTTTGTCTGAATGTGTGCATCTATGTTAACATATAGTGGCCTCTTACCCATAGCATTTGTATCTTCACAGAGAATACACAATTTCTTATAGCAAAATGTTTAAATATATGGTTACATGCTATATATGGTTATATGCAGACGGGGGTTATTCACTATAGTCCAAATCTTTGCGTATAGGTGTGAATTCGTTAGATAAAGACAGTTGCAATAAGATGCTACTGTTGCAGTCACGTATTTATAAGGAGAATATTGTCGCAATAGCGACTTTATTATGGGAAAATTCTTGCAATATTAACATTAAAAAATTGGAGCGACTTTACAATGGGGAAATTGTTGCAGATTTACTTTGGAATCCGCTGTTTGAGAATTCGACAGTCGAATTCGCACCTTAGTGAACAACCCCCTATAGACTCCACCGTTCTGTGCACCTGAGGTTCACAGGCAAGGATAGAAAGAAATGAATTACAGCTGTAACAAGGCATATTGGGCTATATCTTCACAACTGTCAGGAGATGTAGTGACCTGTGTGCACTTATGTTTAGATGTATACTTCATATGCAAGTCTCGAGTTGCCTCGCCGAGACTGGAATCCATTTAAAGAGCTCGCTGATGCCCACATGCAGGACATCAGCGAGTGCATAACAGTCTATGCGAAGTGAGCCGAAGGTTCCGGAGCTCACTTTGCACTATGGTGAATTCCCTCCTAAGTATCCTTAGCCAAGTAGCAAGTCTAGGGCGAAATTTAATTAAATTAAAAATATTGACATCACGATATCGATTTATTTCTACCAATGTTGCGATATCAGTTAATTTTTCCCAATATTACATTATCTGATTTTCCCGAAATCACGAAATCAAAAATTTAATCGAAACTTTTCAGTTTGTTTATTTATATGGAAAATCCATAATATCGATAAAATTCTATCAAATTTTCAATATTGTGATATTGAATTTCCAATTTTTCAATAATTTTCAAAAATTTTTAATGAAATTTTTTTGGTTGAAAAGTTGAAAATGGCCTTTTTCGTCTTTAATAAATTTCTCCCTTTTAAAGTGTATAGTGCTAACTCAGTACCTGAATTAAACAGAAACATAGTACTTTAAAAATACCTCTTTTTTGTTATTTGTGCCCTCAAAATATTTGATCTTTTCCCCAGTGTGTTGGATGAATTGTTCTCACTCATATATTTTATCATGCCCTAAGCTACAACAATTTTGAATAGATGTCAAATCTTTGATGTTTCATTCAAATCTGCTACTTCTAATGCAAGTGCCTGGGCAAAAATATCAACAGTGATTTAAAAATTTTATTTGTAGTGACATAGAATTTAAGTGGAAATTATCTGTAGTTCCCCCAAAATCCACCCCTTCTTAAAATTCTGCACAAGTTTTTGAAATAGTTCAATTACATGTCTAATTTGTATAATTAGTCTAAATAAAAAAATTTACCATCTCTATTTCACATTTTTAATAGATCAATTAAAATTACAGCTTGCCTTTACTAGTACACGCTCTGACTTTACAAATTTGAAAAAACTTTATACAGTCTTAATTAAAAAAATTAGATGAATTTAATTATCTTCTTCTTTTACAAGCATTATCCTGTCTATAGTAAAATGATAGAAGTGTATCTTCCTGCCTTGGTTTGGTTAGATAGAGACTCATATAATAATAATAAAGGAATGGTTATTCAAAAAAAATAAAAGGTGCTTTATTAAATTTGAACTATTTACATATATCTTCTATCTCATTTTTTAGAAAATTATAAATCTTTACTCATGAAATTTACACTGGAAACTTCCAGGCAAAGAATATCTCAGAAAATCATAAGTGACCTCAATCAAAACGGTAGGCATAAGCCTCAAATGCTTTTTAAGATACTACTGTACCAAACATTTAATTTCAGTTCTATTCAGCAACACAATTAGAAACTCTGGATACACACAGGAGAAGAAGTTGTACATCTATAATTTGCTCAAGTACCTTGGCAAGCCTTAATGGCTTTTGCTAATAGCTTGCTCTATTTGGTGAAACAGAGATTACAGTGCCTGTCAAGAACAGGAGAAATTGGCAGAGTACAGAAAGCAGGGTCAGCACAAGAACCTAACTCACCCATCGGTAATTATCTCCCATCCTCCCCCTTGCAAATCACCCCTTCATGATACAAGCCTATTTACAGAACAGGTAAAAGATAGTTGCAATTAGTGAAGGGAAAACAAATGCATAGCAATAAAACACAGAAAATCAACTACTGAACTTTTACTTTTACAAGTATTACTTTGGAATCACTAGAGATGTGCTTGAGCTGCCAGGTTTTGTTTCTGATTTGGTTTTTATTTGGGTTTTGGCTTTTAATAAGTGTTTGAATGAACAAGGATGTACTGTAGGTGTATATTATAAAATTAAAGTTTAAATAAAAGAACATTCAACTAACAGTAAGAGAGCATTCAATGATATGAATGGGAAATGACGAGATACAACTATAAGAGGAGATGCAGGTGGCGTTACAAGTAATGCAACAAAGTAAGAAGTGAAGCCTAGCCAATAGCTAAGACATATGGGGTTACTGACTAAAGTCTGACTGGTGCATAAAGGTGTGAATTTGCCAGCTAAAGAAGGTCGCACACTACTCAATATGTGGCTACTGCCGCGGTGGTGACTTTACTATGGGAATCTGCTGTTTAGTAAATAAGGAGTGGAGACTCTGGGCGTAACCACCCAAAGTCATGAGAATTCACTTTGGCAGTCGAATTCTCACTTTAGTCATTAACCCTCTAAGAGAGGAAGGGTAGCGCCTTTTACCAATCAAGGTCATATTCATCAGTGAGTGAATTTGCCACACTGACAAGTAGTACAAAGGGGTGAATAAAAACCTGGTTTCCATATGGTTGTGAATTGTGAGACAATTTGCCATATTGCAGAAAATAATATTTAAACATAATAAGAAAAATGCCCCTTTTGTATGTAGCACAGAGTAAGCAACATCAAGAAACAACTTGAGAAGCTCCAGCCCATGTTCAACTCTCAAAATAATGTAGGTGTACTGTAGCTACTCAATGGCATGGGACTATCTACTGTATGTGATTTGACACATCTTAGAGAAGCTTACAAATGCAGTTCTTTATTTCCAAAATAAATATTTAACAGTAATGAAAATACTCTTATTCTTTTCTTTACCTTTCCAGCCCCGTTCACACAGTGTGTTTATGTGCTGCGTATTTTAAGAAAGTGCCTCCAAAAAATATGCCGGCAAATTCAGTCCGGCATATTTTCAGGAGGCAATTTCCTATTATACTTACCCGAGCGCAGTGTGAATGCTCCCTCGGCATTCACGGTTCCTCCTATCTGGTTGCATTTTGTGCGCGGCGTATATTTTGCAAAAATGCAACAGCCAGTGTTCTGGAAGCAGCATATACGCGTCATACGTTCGTGTAGGCGGGACAAGGTAAGTCCATAGGTTTACACTGCGAGCATTTCACCAGTGTGAAGTTAGCCTTAGATTTTCCTAACAATGCTAAAATGAAGACCTCACCTGTAAAGTTCATTACAACTTAAAGATGAACAGCCCCTTATCACAGCAGTTACTTATACAGTTGCTCCCTTAGAAAACAATCAGACAAATATGATGGCTACAAATTAGATTGCAAGGTAAGGGTAACTTATTAGTCTGTAGATAACACAATTTTACTTTATGAAGCTTTTTTTTCCTAACATCAATAATTTTATTTTTATATATGGAAATAGTTCTAAGGAAATGTGTTTTGACTTCACAACAAATTGTTACAAACTTTTCCAGCTTCTATCTTTTGCTTTAACAAAATAATGAGACTAGCGTTGATGTTGATTTTTTACTTTTTCAAAGAAATGTACCATGGACACATATCACAGTCATTCTTGTGAGGGTAGTTAACAATTAATTAAAAAAAGAAAAAAAGAAAATGATTCATTTTAGGACTTGAGACAGATGTACTAAGGTATTTCCGGTTTTCAAACACCATTTTTGACGGGAAACTACCCTCACAAGAGTATATAAAGCTTTTAAAGACACAGCATCACCCTTTGCTCAACCTTACTCCCTGAAGAAGCCAGAAATGGCGAAACGCGTAGTAGTTTTGTTTTACTTTACTATTATTTTTGTTTTACTATTATCTTGTGTACGTTTATTTTCTGTACTATTAAAAATGTAAACTTTCACTCGTATGTGAGTTTTTTGGAGAATCTATCTCTACAACGCACCTGAGTATGCTACGGAACCCGTGTGAATCCAGCACCGGAGAATGGTTGGGATTACACCTGAGTAATCCAAGGCTGTAAACCAAAGAAAGAAAAAATGAGTAGATTTACACTTTACTTGATTGGTAATAAGGTAACCTGCAACATCTGCTCATTTTGTTTTATACCCAGAAGAAGCGCGGCACTCCCACATACACATAGTATTTGTTTTTCCTATGCAACGGAGAAGTGAGTCGCTGATCTGGAATAAATTCATCATCACAGGAGCCAAGTACCATAAGCGCAAGTATTTCTCTATTAACTTGAGACATGGGAAAAGTTCATTACACAATACAAGTATAATATCACAAGTATACATTACTTTAAGTGCCAGGTTGTAGTTGGCACAAGAAGTTGGAGGTCCCTGCCCCGTAGAGCTTACAATCTAAATGTGAGAAAGACTTATGTACACAGATAGAAGGATAATAAGATCTGTAACAATGTGCTGAAACACTGGTCAATAATTACATATACTAAGCATAAATAAGTAAGGATAAAATATAATTTAAACATAAAAATCAGTGCCAGTGCTCTATAAGGTAGGACTTCAGTTTAGTTTTAAAAGTGCAGATGATATATGTTAAACCTGCTCACTAGGAAGGAATTAGCCTGGACATCATACAGTATCTGTGGAAAGGTAATGACTCCATTGTGTCCAATCTTGTACACCTTTTGCCCACAGACTTTGAGGAACCATAGCTTACTATGTTAGCAGCTTCTGCTTTTATTTGAGATAATCATTTGGATGCCTTGGAAGGGACCATGTGGCTGAGTCTATGAAGAATTCTGTAGCAGCATTTTTCATTATGCATCAAAGTGTGTTGCCGTAGCAAAATCGACAAGAGGTATTGTGTCACATTCATCAATGTTTCTTCACCAGATTGAAGTGGAAAACTAAGTTGTTGATAGCAGGGTTGCTACTGTCCAGCTCACTACGCCATACCATGCAAGAGATGGATACTGAAGAAGTGATGAGAATTCACTTCAGCAGTTGAGTTCTCACTTTGATGAATAAATCCCAGTGCTACCATTTGTCAGGATTATTCCACAGCTCACTCAGACACTCAGGTATTTAGTATTTCAAATAAAGGGCACCAGATGTTCTTCTTTGAAACAGGAACAGTTTATTTACACAGCACACCAACAGCTTAACTTCACACACATAACTTGATGTCGCACACTTGATCAGTACATTCAGTATGTTCAGTGCATTAATTACCTTCCCTTTAGCAAAACATGGATTCAGGGGCAGCTCTCACCTTTCTTGGTACAGCGTGGGCATTCCAGCCTCTGGACATATCATAGGGGGACTTTCTTATAGCATCTGAGATCCAACAAATCCTGAGTCTTTTTTCACCCCAGGATCTACTGGCATCTCCAGACCTATGGAATATGTCCCTAAGGCCCTATCACTTGAGACCCTGCTCAAGGTACCTGATTTACATACAAGATACCTGGGTGTCCTACACCCTCTGAAATCCTTTTGTGGATAACCACCAATGTGTGTAGCTTAGGGATAACTATCACTCTCTGGTGTAATCTAACACTTTGTTTAAACATTAACTGAGGTGTTTTTGGCCATTTTTAGGACAATTTTTATCTTTTTTTGTTTTTTTCATTGCAACCAGGCGAATACTTCTATTAGTAGAAAATAAAAATCAAAAAAATTTCTGAAAAAATGGGCAAAAACACATCTGAAAATTTCGCTCTAGTTCTTTACCATCTGCAACTTCCTACAGACACCTTCCACCCTCCAAAGTCCCAGTCACTTCCTGGACAGTAGTTTATATCACCTCTGGGGAACACTCCTCCAAGCAATGACATATATATTACACATTCCTTTCGTAATGAATCACTTACTCCACTATTTGGAGCTATTACCATATTCTTAATGCTATCTATATAACACAATACATTGTTAAATTACTCTTTATACACAGTTTATGGTTATGTAAATTGTAAATATGAAAAAGCTTTTTAAAGAAGTATGTATTACATATACGGCATATTGTGTATACAAAAAATAAAATTTTGAATTGTGTTTTTCCTGCTTTTTCGACCTGACCTGATCCGATCCCTCAGGGGTCTTGGCCACTGTGACCATTTCACTGTCCATCTGCCCCTGCTTGGCACCATCCGCTCTAGGTAATTAGTTTGTTCATGGGAGCACTTGAGGGTGGAGCCCCAGTGCCAATCTTGCACCGGCCTAAAGAGGGGGCCTCATGTGGATCTCACACTTGGGTCCACCTCTTTAAAGGAACAGTTTGGCCAAAAATAAAAAAAACACTTCTATTGATTTATGCTAATTACTGACTTTTATTAAATGAAATTTATTATTAATTTAAAAATAAAATTCTTACCTGTACAACAGTTCCGTGTTGCAGACTCTAAGGCGTCCCGAATTACCCAATCCCTCTCAGAAGCGCAGTCCTCTCCAGCCATGTGCCTGAAGTGAAGTCCCGCATTGGCATTTCCTATAAGTCACATGGGAGAGCAGTATGTCATCCAGGGGGGACGCATTGATAACCTGCATGCTCTCCCATGTGACTTGTAGGAAATGCCAATGCGGGGCTTTATGAGAAGCGCGGGTATAGAGGACTGCGCTTCTTGGGATTGGGTGATTCGGGACGCCGTAGAGTCGTCAGCAGAGTCTGAAGATGGAGTTGCCAACATGGAAGTGCTGTATTGCACTTCTTTACAGGTAAGAATTTTACTTATTTTTTTTTAGATTGATAATAAATTGCATTTAATAAATATTTAGTAATTAGCATAAATAATATAGTAACATAGTTTATAAGGCTGAAAAAAGACACAAGTCCATCCAGTTCAGCCTATTTTCCCACAATGTTGATCCAGAGGAAGGCAAAGAACCCATGAGGCAAGAGCCAATTATCCTCAAATTAGGGAAAAAATTCCTTCCAGACTCCAAATATGGCAATCAGAATAATTCCCTGGATCA
>WMED01020442.1:0-12157 GCA_019650415.1 Pipa parva
ACTTCATCTCCTATAGAACAATGGTTATACACAGCACTTCATCTTCTATAGAACAATGGTCCAGGAATGACATTCTTCATCCTAAACAATCAGCTTATTGTTCCTGTTACACTAAGGCACATGGCGCTAAAATGAGTAACCAATGATAACCCAATAAAGGCCAGGGTCACACCAGCTGATTTTCAGCTGCATTTTTTTTTTTTTTTAAATGAGGCTCATTATCGTCTATGGTGCAAAACACAGTAGCCTGTGTGGATTATCCCACAGAAAATAATGGATAATGTTTTTTCAACTCATCTGAAAATCAGTGTGACCCCAGCCTAAACCCAGTCCTGGGACTCACAGTTCCACCAACCCTTAATATATTTTTAATCTAAGCTTTTTACTGCTCCTTTACATTGGCACTTTTGGTCATCTGGTGTTTCCGAGGTCTTTGTTGAGTCCCATCCCAACAGTGATTCAGCCTATGTTGTTTTAGACCCCCCATCTCTTCCCTTTGAGTTCCTCTCTACACAAGCCTATTAACACTGCTTTTTCATTTAGAGGAGTTCTCCTTGATACTGTTATCTGTCCTCCATGTATTGATTTTCCTACATGGTTTTTAATATGTATTTGCATCAGTTAAGCAATCTTAATGCACTACAGACCTTCATTATTAGTCTAAATAAGGATGTGTTGGGAGAAAAAAAAAGACTTTGGACATGAATAAGTATTGTAATTGTAAATTTCTAATCAGATAACCTCAGTAGACAAAATGTGTTATGCTTACATGATTTGCTTTGCCTTTACCACTTCTTATTCACAACCGATTTTCAGGGAGCTTTAAATTATAGGGGTAATGTATGAACAGGAGCAAAAGCTGCCCAGGCCTAGTAATCCATAGCATCCGTCAAATGTATAATGTATGTATTTGTATTTATAAAGTGCCACAAGGTTATGCAGCGCTGTACAGTACAACAATACAGACCAATGATACTGCTAATTAATATATATAGTTTAATACACCTTAACTCACTGCCTAGTTGGTACATTACCCTAAATATTTTGAAAGCGTTAAATAAAGAAAAAGGGGGTTATTTTCTAAAGTCCGAATTCGACTGTTGAATTCTCAAACAGCAGATTCCCATAGCAAATCTGGGACTGCGACAATTCTCCCATTGTAAAGTCGCATCTGCGACAATTTTAAAGTTGTGTTTATGACAATGTTTCCATAGTAGAGTAACGACTGCGACAACATTCTCATTATAAAGATGCGACTGTGCCAGTAGCAGTCTATTGTGACTGTCTTTAGCTGGCAAATTCACACCTTTACGTGACAATTCGGACTTTAAAGAATAACCCCTTTTAATCTGACAATAACCCACAGCTGCATTATAATTACCTTTTCATGTTAAAAACTAGCTGCTCCTAGGGTAAGTTAAAGTGTTGATCTCCAAAGTTGTCTGCTATGTCTTCACCTTACTCTGCAGTTCCTTGCTGGTAATAATGGGATACATGCTGCAAAAACAGTGTTCATTTTATACATTTCAGTAGAATTAGGCATTTGTTTTCTGTTAAAGGAGACGGACTGACTGATGCTTCAAGATCAAGATGATTTTCTTTTCTTTTGTTACAGCGCTGCAATCCTCTCCACTTCCTGCTTCCTCTTTAACATCAGTGATGTTTTTTTTTGTCTGCTCAAACTACTTCTGAGCATGGGCGGAAGAAAAAAAGGGCAACGTTGAAAGAGGAGGCAGGAACCTGAAGAGGGTTGTGATGCTGCAGTTGTAGAAAAGAACATAATGGGCAAAATTCATTCAACTCGGAAGGACCGCTCTTGGGTTTTTCCGAGTTTACTGGGAGAAATCTTGCATTGTTCTCTTCAGATTTCGATCCTGATTTTTCTAAATTTTCGATGGAAAGGTAGCCAAGCTACTAATGCAAGGTATTGCTACCTTTTTCCATCCAAAAAAAAAAAAAAAAAAATCGAGATTGAAAACTCGATCTCGAGAAATCTTGGAAGAACAATGTGAGATTTCTCCCGGTAAACTCAGAAAACCCAGAGTGGTTTTTCTGAGTTTAATAAATTTCACCCTCTTATTGTCTTGTTCTTAAAGCAGGAGTCAGTGGTGGGAAATGTTATACAAAGCTTTACCCGCGACTCTTTTTTTTTTTTGCTGTTACAATTTGTGTATAAAATCCAAAGGTGGTTCTGAAGGGGGGTCACCAATGAAATCGAAAGGAAAGGGAAAACCTGTATTTTTGCCAATTTGACATTGGCTTTAAATGCCATCATCAAGACAACTCATTGGTCATCATTGCCTTAGATGGACAAACCAGTTATTACTAAATAAATTACTGTACAGACTTATCTTTAAATATATCTATTGTAATATCCTTTGAAGCTTGATCTTGGCTCATCTCTTGCTGATTAGAGTCATTTCCATTTGTGTCTCAGCTCTTTCGTTTGAAGGCTACACCACATTTACGATTGGGAACAACCTAATAGTAGTATCAACTATACTAACTACAAATTATACAGAGTTTATTTTAGAGGTGCCAACATTGGGCGAAATTTACTAAATGGACGATTTTGCATTATCTAGTCCATTCCCTGTAGATCTCGCTGTTTGATCGGTTAAATATCAAATCGATATTTTTCGATCCATTTTTTACCGATCAAAACTTTTTGATCGGGTTTTTCGATGGAGAAGTAGCCATGCTTTACATTAGTACTCTGGCTACTTTTCCATCGAAAAATTCAATTGAAAAGTTTTGATCGATAAAAAAAATAAATAAAAAAATAACTATTGTCTAAATATTTACCAATCGAAGAGCAAGATTTACAGGGAACAAACTAGAAAGGGCAAAATCAGCCTTTTCTAGTTTAGTAAATACCGCCCATTATAACAATATATTTTTTTACATAACACTATATCATGCTAAATGAAAGATATCACAGTTTACACTCTGCATTGTGACCTTTAATCTCAGTTTCTCAGATCTGCTGCTAAATTCCATTAAAGGGGTACACACCTAGCTTAAGTTGGCAATGTGGCAGGGACCTCAACTCAGGACGGTATGTTATAAACACTAAACTACATGAAAATACGCATGGAGAATCTTTGTTACCATTTACTCCTGGCAACAACATGCAAAGTGAACTTAAAAAGAAAAAATATTCCAATAAGGCATGTTTACAGAGATGTTTGGAGTATTAATATATCAATTGTACTTTGCACATGGGATTCATTTTTACCTGTTCATGTTAAAATTAATTTTTAAAGGAAATAACCGGATTCAAGCTTTTTCCAAATGAGAAAATGCTATAGAAGTTGGGGGAGAATGAAAATCAAATTGTAACATAAGCACGGGCTCCATTATAGAGAAGGTAAAACAGACAAGAGTAAAATAAACTTTTAATTGGGGACCAGTAACACAAAAAAAAAAAAAATCCCCATTTGGATTGCCTTGGCAGTGATTCAAATACAGCATGCACATAAATGTTATATTTGAAGCTGAAATCATGACTTTTATGCTCTCTGTTTTTATCTTTACTTATAGCAGCCATATTGTTAGACAGAGCTCACAGTCCCATTGGTTTCAATGGTGCTTCACATAAGGCATATACAGGAAGTGCCCCAGAAAGCCCAATATTTAAAGCTAAATATACTTTCTAGACACAATTTAGAATTTTTAGAACTACAAATGAATTATATAGTAACTGTAATTGCATTTGAGCCATTTTTACATTTTTGGTGTTACTGTTCTTTTAAGGATTTTAATTGGTAAACCAGAGGATCCACCCTGTGTGTTTTCATACGGAGTTTGTTTTTACAGAGACGTGTACAATCAGCAAGGACAAAAACGAGCAACAAAAGATTTCGGCTTTAAAGACTAAATACTGTTTAGGAATAACTGCCATGTCATTCCACACATGAATATTTAATTTCTTTATTGTCATGTTCTTTCACAAAGAGCGCTATTGATTTTGCTTTTGGTGCTTATGACTCATGTTCTCCTGTAAGCACCAAAAACATGAGTAGATTACAGCTTTGTTACCGAAAGAAAGCAGCTAAACATGCATCAGCAAATAAATGGAATAGGGACTGACATTTCAATACATTTTGCTTTCTTTGCTGTAATATTTTGCTTTGCTCGCTCATGCACTTAGTTTGTATATACAAATGCACACATTTTAATGCTATGGCCATAACATAGGCTGCACGATTGCTGAATTACCCCCCAAAAACAGCAGACAAAGTGCGAACTTACCTGCTGATCCTTCGATTCACCTTGCCGAGACTGGTATGCGCTCCCTTCTCTGCTGCACGCTGAGATCAGCGAATGCTTTAAAGGTATTCCAGTCTCAAGAGGTGAATCGACGGATCGCCCGGTAAGTTCGCACTTTGATCAGTTTTTAAAGACAAAGGTAATTCAGCAAAGTATGATATCTGCTGCCCATATGTTTATTTACAATTTGTAGCAGATGATAACCTAGATCAGTGATGCCCAACCTTTTTTGGTCTGGGGCCATTTAAATTTGTGACACGCGTGTCACGGGCTGCTTTAAAGTCGCGACTTGACAAATTTTAAAGTTACAGCTGTGACAATTTTCCATAGTAAAAATATAAGACAGTATAACAGTAAGACAATGTTCTCATTTTAAAGACACAATTGCGACAGTAACAGTATTGCGACTGTCTTTAGCTGGTGAATTCACACTTATACGCAACAATTCGGACTTCAGAATTTGGGCATAGGTTGGGCATCACTGAACTAGATTATAACATCACTATAAAAATATAATAACTTTTTTGATTTGGAAGGTGCCATCCATATGTAACCAAGTTGACCAAGTTACCTAGAAGCCTACAAGTGCATTGCTGCGTATGGCAGATACTCAATTTAGAATAAATTTGGGGCTTATTTATCAAAGTGAGAATTTGACTGTTGTAGTAAATTCTAATCACTTTGGGTCACTATACTTTTGCAAATTCTCTAATCCTTATTCACTAGATTCCCATAGTGAAGAAGTAAACTCTGTCAGATGCAGTTTCATTCATCAACCCCCTAATTCGCCACTATAATCTGGAAAAGTAAAATTGGTGGATGTAACACCGTATTCCTTTCTGAATTCACTACTTCGACAAAATTCTTGGCTGAACAGGAAAATTACCTGTGCACGAGCACGCGAAGTAGTGTAAAGTGCCCCATAAGTCCGCATCCATCGTAAACATCCAATTTGTTTGCCACATCACAGAGTTGAATGAATATGCAAATATAAGGAAGTGGCAAATGGACACATTCTTACCTTTCTACAACTGTTTGAACTTTCATGAATAAGCCCCAAATTTAAGTCGTCTGCATCCAGATAGTTATTTCCCTGCATGTCAGAGGACATCTTATAAACAGAACTAGATTATCATGAAAACCTTGACATCTACAAAAAAAAAAAAAAAAAAGTCCATATTTCCTCTGATTTACAATATTTTAAAAGATGTAAAGAATTTTGCATTCTGAAAAGCTGAAATAGAATTTTATTGTGTTTTTATGCAGTTTGGGCGTCTCCATATGAAATAATGACATCTATACATCTGTTAACCACACATTCCTACTTGTTAACCAGTTTTGTGTAGGATTTTGTTTTCTTTATTGAGCGGGAACTGTTTGTCTTATCCCTTGACGCATAATGAGCTTGAAAGGAAAAACTGTATTTTCTGAGATTTTAATAACAGAGATTATTGCCTGTTACATCCGTTATGGATTTCATGCATGTCGACATTAACTTTAGAAGGAGACTACTAAAATGTACTTAATAGATTTCATTAAAAGCTTGCACACAGGATGTTTTATATACAGGTACTCTTTAAAGGAAAACCTTGGCACTTGGCACGTATGGGATATCCTTTCTAAAATTCATTTCCATGGATGTTTCGTTTTCCCAGAATCCTTTGCCTCACTCTGGTTCATTTCACCCCTCGACATTGTTGCACAGTAAACAGTATTTTGCATCTTGTACTATTTTTGTAAAAAGCTCTGTATCCGTTAAATTAATTAAGAGGAAAAAAAAAAAAATTATATATATATATATACCTATGTTAGTTATTGTTGCCAAAGAGATGTAAAAAGATATTTGTGGCATTAGGGGAAATTCTTATGATAGCATTTCTCTTCTTTCCCCCTTATTTTCACTTTCTCATGTCCTTAGGTTCAGATATAGGATACATGTGCAATGACAGTTCAATAAACTGGAAGAGAATGTTTTTCGAGACTTGCTGTTATGCTTTGTTTAATTTCATTCTTATTATTCGTTTATTAGGTTGTAATTTGGCTCACTATACTATAGACAGCAAGGGAAACATGTGACATATTGTAAAACCTCTGCAAAAGCATACGGTCTAATGGATTCATTGGGTGCAACGGGGCTGGAGGTTGCTAACAATGCAGACATACTTGAATGCCTGAAGTAATCAGAGAAAACTCGCTGACTCCCATAAAGATCAAATAGAATTTAGAATTGTTTACTACAAAATATTTAATTCCTACCAAAGCAAGAACCCTGGAGAGGCTTTCTTAGTAAGATTTTATATTACACCTGTAATCCTACCTTTTGGAATTTAAAATGCCTGTTCAAGTGCACATTCTAGTAACATTTAATATGGAAGCCTTTCAGTAAGGCTGCAGCAAAGGGCATAAACAGAAATTATTTGTTAAACACAGGGATAAAGAGATTATGTTTCATGCACGTAAAAAAAAACAATATATTTTTGTTACTTACGGCATCCAGTTGTTGTTTTTCTATGTCTTAAACGTCCAATGGTCTTTATTCTTTTGTTTATGTATAGTTTTATATCAGTGGCATACATACACCAATATGCAAAGCCCACATTGCTTCTCCCATAATGATTTTAGCAGTTTTAGGAACAGTTATGGGCCTTTCCTCCCAAGGGCCCAGTAGCAACAACCTGTCTGAATAGGTCATATTTTCATAAAGTCAACCTGTATCTCAGTCGTAAAGTGGGACAAAATTGCCGTGTTGGTAAAAAAAAAAACAAGCACAACAGCCTTATTAAACACATTAAGTACTATAACTTTTGCAAAATATAGGTAACTATTTTTTTTTTTTTTAAAGACAAACTATTTTATTAAACAGTACACAAATAAAAACCAATGATTGCTTGTAATCAGTACATGATAAATAAACATGATGTCATGAAATATGTACTGTAAATATTGTCAGAATGAATATTACTACAATGTGCTGGTGATATAAATCATAGCCACAAATGTCTATTGCCAATATACTTTCTGGAAACTTCCATGACCATTGTGGTTTGTTTATACTTAGAAAAAAATAAAAGCAAGAAATAACATTTGGCAATAAGGTTTAACAAGAATTGAGACCAGATAATTTACCAGTAGGTGCTTGTGGACCCAGGGTTAATCTACTGATTATTTGTGCATCATTGAGTAAAGGAAAGGGTCATGACACAGGTACAGCATCATTGAGTAAAGGAAAGGGTCATGACACAGGTACAGCATCACTGAGTAAAGGAAAGGGTCATGACACAGGTACATAGGCCAATTGTTAGTGACTTCTGGAAGGTACAACAACTGTTTAGCACATGTTGCCAATTTTGGTGGCATTTCAAACAAAAAAATTCTATCAAGCAGTTTAACAAGACTGAGAACTCAACTTAGATTATCAGTTGGGAGATGAAATAAGTGTCTGAAACGTTTAGATCAGGCACTACTACGACTGGAAGGCCTGCAGCATCTGTGCACTGCGACCCCCCACCCCACAGGAGCTGTATGTGTAAGATTTTGATCTGGGTCACTGGAGTGTGCAGCACTGCGGGGTGGTGGCTGGGGATTGGCACTGGGGCCTGGAGTGACTAGTTGTGCCACTGATTTAAATACAGTCAGAGCAGACTTGACTGCAGCATCACAGAGAGACCACTTTTCCAGTTAGATGAACGGTAAACAGCAGTGCTTGCTGAAACAGACCCTGCCTTACCTGTATATATTAATGCCTAGTGATGGAAATCTGCCCTTTACTTGGACTACAAATAGGATGCAACTGGATTTCTTGGAAATTACTATGACAAAATGTAAAAATTGTTCCTTGGAGAACAGAGACCAGCACTTCTACCAGCTGCAGCAATTTATTACATGTGCAGTCCTGTCATCCCAGTAGTACTATTCAGGGAATACAACTGGGACCGTATATACAGGCTCATGGAAATTCTAGTACATATGTTAAATCTGAAAGGTAAGCAAAGAAAAGGAAATAAACAATTCAGAAAATCATTTCTAGGATGAAACGTTTACAAAGGGCATAACAAGGAGTTAGAAATTCAATGTGAAAGACACTACTTGCACAAGTCCTTAAGAGAAATAGAAAGGAGTAATAAACAAGGCATTTGTTTGTATATCTCTCTATCTGTATCTCTCTCTCTCTGTATCTCTCTGTATCTCTCTCTCTCTCTCTGTATCTCTATCTCTCTATCTCTCTATTAAAAAAACACACACACACATATGCACATACATTGGTACAGACATGCACTCTGATACATACACACCCTGAGACCATAAGATGCACCATATTATCAACAGTATATTTTAGATTTTAGAAAAGTGTATGTTATAGTCTGAAAAATATGGTACATTTGATCAGGTTCATTATATTTATATAGCATTTTGTTTAAAGATCAAATACCTTTTATTGTGACAAATATGCAACCTGTGGGGAAATCTGGGGGGGGAGACATACAAACATATCGATGTATACAACGACAACACAATCTAAATGTAATTTTTTTTTTTACACAAAGTTTTCCTTGCAAAGAAATAAAATTTTCAAAAGTGATTCCCATTCACATACAGAGTGACAATGTGAAATCCTAATTTGGATCACTTGGAGTAGAATCTCCGTCCGGCCGATACCTTTTACTATAACAATGGTACAAAGCAGCTGGGAGTCTGAGAATGGGGTAAAAAGATGGCTCTACAGCGCCCTCAGGATGGACTCCACCCAATGTGGCCACACAGGTTGCACACCCCAAAGGCCAGCCCTGCCTCATTCTGCTACTGACGGTATCACACAGGTAGATTTTTTACTTTAATGATCTATTATAATAATGATTTATTAGGAATTCTGGACTCATTTCTAGGGCTTTATTATCAGGAAACAAGTTCACTTTAAAGTTACCAGCGGAAAGAAAGCACAAAATGTCATCAACCCTACATAAAAATGTTGTTTTGGGGGATTTGCAACACAACAAGAGATTAACTCTTGCACAGGTGTAAAAACGGTGTTGCAGACAGGTATTACCCTGGGCATTTTAAATGGAATAGGGATGAATTATTTTCTGAGCAAGAAATAATAACCCAATATCCTTTGTACCTAGAATAGCACTGATGAGATTTAAAAATGCTTCTAGTTTATTACATGGAATCTCAACACCCAAGCTGGCTTCACATCTAAATCTGCTGGATTTGTATACACAAATGCATCCATTTCATGCAATAAACTGAACAGAAAACTGAAAATGGATAGACTGATCTTGATGGACAAGACGGGGAATTTATTAATGGGGCAACCATTTCCAGATGTCTAGTAACCCAAAGCAACCAATCAGCAGTTATTATTCACTGGTATTGGGGAGTTATAAATGATGAAATAACATTTCTGATTGGTTGTCAGACCTCTGTAAAGCTCGCCCTTCTTGACAAAGTCCTCTAAATAATTTAATATGTTAAACTTATTAATCTACAGTTCTATGTAATAGATGCACATGGTATACCAAAAATGTTATTTTTTTCTGATATACTACAATAAGCTGTAATCCGTTGTGAATAAGAACTTGTACTCAATGCAAAATGTCTTCAATAAAAAGTTAAATGAAAAAAGAAAACTCCCCTAAATATTTTCTCCTTTCTACTTGATATAAAGATTTGTTAATTAAATGATGTACAGAATGTATAGCTATAAATCCATAAAACAATGTGGGAATACAGTGTAAAATGAACTAGTCACAATCATTGGTCATTCTTAAATAAGATAAAGTTTATTTTTCAAATTGACAATGAGCATAAAATAATATCTGAATTAAAATGGTGAGCTCGTAAGTGGTTGATGTGGACACCATCCTCCTGACGCATCTCACATTTAAATTAAATAGTTTTCATACAGAGACGGCAGTTTTAGGAACATTATCCTACATACAAATTTAAAAAAAAAAAAATGAAAACAGAATTTATGAAATTGTTCTGTAACATTCTCCTTATGACTGGTGGCAATTTATCCCACTAAGAATCATTCCGTTATCTGTTGGGCTGAGTGAGAGAGAGTGTGCTGTAAAGGAAGCAGATTTTTTTTTTCCCAGTGCACACAGCACTGGAAGATGCGCCAAATATATCCAACCTATTTACAAGTGTATTTTGTAATCATCAGGCAGTGTAGTGTTTATGTGCACAACACACCCCCTCCCATGCCTGGGCAAGAAACAAGATACCAGATGTTGATGTCATAAAAGAAAGAAGTCACAAGTAGGGAACCATGCATCAGCAAGCATCACAGATGGCACTGCATGTAATCACATTTAATACTTCCTTATTCTGTTACTGATGCTGTCAGCTACACATTCTGTCTGTATTCGCTAGTGCCATTTAATGTCATATGGAATTATTCTGCTATGACCTGACAGTGAGGGCAATCTTAACAACATTTTAAAGCAAGTTATCATAACCGAGTTGAAAAGAGAGAACACAGGCTGAGTAGTGCTTATGACTCCAGATCAACAAATTCAAATTCTTTACTTTTCTTAAATCAGGATTCTTGTACAACTCACAAAGCTGCTCAATTTCTGCGCTGTAAGGTAATCACTGGGGTGCTGGTCAGCAACGGATTTTATCCGATTCTCTAGGACATTGGCATAATCCTCCCACCTTTAATAATAAATTTATAATATATATGAATCAACTCTTTTAATGTCACAGGGGCCTGCCCTTTGACGTGAAGGAAAATAACACTGCGCTAATATACATATACTCACTCATGCACGCATAAATGCTCAACCAACTCTTAGCAACAATATTGCCATATCTATCTATTGTTTGTGCTGCCATTGTGCTGAATGGGATTCATTTATTGCATCAGCTAACTTTACACAACTAAGATCACCTCTAATCTGCTGGATATGTGTGCTCAGATGCATGCATTTAGCATTTTTTTCACCAGTTGCAGTTTATATGCCTTTACATTTATCTATATACAAATGTAGGGCAAATTTGTACAAGGGTCGCAACAGTGTCCTGTTTTGCCTCTTATTCTAGATCAGTTGCTGGAAAATAAAAAGGCTCACAGGCAAATAGCTATTTCTTAGGTGATATATGGGTTTTCCCCACAGCTGTATGAGAACGACATTTCAATGATTCATCAATATACCCCTAAGTAATGCCTGCCATTTTTCTCAATACAGTCTTATGGGTTTTTTTAAAATATAAGATAAAGATCATATGACTACAAAATTGATTAAAGCTTCTATTTATAGCAATAGGTTTCCAAGAGAAGTAACACGAAGTCTAGGCATGGATACTTCTCAAGATGTTTTTAGGTGGATAGCAGACAAGGATTGCATCTATTAAGAATGTCAAGCTCAAAAAGTTTTGAGCGGACTCAGCAGTTAAAAGCTCCCATATATATTATATAGTAACATTGCTGGGGAATGGCAACGCTAAGACTAAGCTATATGACCTTTGGGTTCCTTTATTACATCACTGACTGGTGTACTTCAGTTTTCATTTAGCAGAAATTAGTGATCACAAGGGTTCAATGATACAAAGAGTCATCCGAGATGTGGGCAGCAGTAAAGACCTGACATGTCAGTTGACAAGTGGAGCAGATCTGTCATTGGTCACCGTAGGTTTCAGCTGGACTTCAGTTAAAGGGTTTCTGTTGAGAGAAGGGGAGAGGAAGACTTAATATGAGAAAAAAAATGGACAATGATGTGCTTGGATAGGAAAGACGTCATTGGATAGATTTGACAATTGCCCTTCATGACTAAAAGAAAAGTCATTAAATGAACAGGGTTTGAGAGCAGCTAGAAATCAGTATGAACTACAAGTGCTGGTCAACGAATTAGAATAATTTGAAATAGTGCAATCATGAAAT
>WMED01020443.1:0-12157 GCA_019650415.1 Pipa parva
CAGTAGGGTTCTGTGCATGCACATGCTATGTATAGTAGTTCAGTAGGGTTCTGTGCATGCTATGTATATTTATTGCTGTATATCTAAACCTGCTGTAGCTAAATACACAAAATGTAACCCATCTCCATGATCACAGAATAAATTTGTTGATAAGATGTAGGGAAACATGCTTTAATGTCTATGGTTCCTCATAACCAATTCCTGCTAATTGACTGTTTCCAGATCGTAGTTGTCATGTTGTGCGTTTTGTCAGAATCAGAGAGGATTGTGTAACTGACACAGCATTTGCAGCTGAGCGTATTTCAGGTGCTGTTGTTACGGCGCTGACTTTGAAGTGATGGATGATAGACATATAGAGGCTCATTTAAAATAAGTTGCAGCTGCCAGACATTATTTTTTCATCTCTCGGATCCCATGTGTGCATCTCAGTAACGAGCGGGATGGGAGGGTCTAGGAATTTAACATTCTTGTAAATGACAAATTTCACCTACGCTTAACAAATTGCCGCAGGCTGGCGCCTTTCCGCCATCGTCACTTTCTCACAGAATAAAGGAAAGTCTGAGGAGATAAATGTCTTTGTTTGTAAAAGGGGAATTTACGGCAGAAAGTTGTTTTTTTTAATCCATATTTATCACTAAACAAGCATTTAGGGGCATACAGTATTTAGTAGACGAAAATGTGTTCTACTATTTGCACTTTTCACCATTTTTTTAAATTGTTTTCCCCTCATTTCTGAAAATTGAAAAGAAAAAAATGGTATCGATATTGATAAAAACCAATATCTGTAAATATTGTTACACTAATACCGCTACAATTTACGGTAATGTCAATGGAGCCCTTTGATGTCAATTTTGCCAATTTTTACGCCAGGAACTTAGAAAAATTTGACAGATCTTTCTCCATAGGGAATAATGGATTTTCACCCACCCGCAACCTGGCAAAATGTTGTATCGGTAAAGAAAAAGTTGGAAAGAGCTTACTTAGTAAATTGCGATAGTGGTGAAAAACGGTAAAAGAAAAGCAAATGCAGTTTTGGGACTTTAGCAAATATGCCCCTTAATGTAATAATTTCCCTTATTTTATTCTGTTTCTGTTATTTTCTTCTTAATTCCCCAGATGATTCCTCAAAGCCTTTATTTGCTCTTTATACTGTAGAGCAGCGGTTCTCAACCTTTTTGTAAGCGCAACCCCCGGCTCTGACATCACCACGCATCGCATGGTGACGTTCGGGCCGAAACGTCATCACGTACGCGCGTCACGTGGTGACATTTTCTGCCAACGTCACCCCGCAGGAACCCTTATAAGAAGGGTTCCTGTGGGCGCTTCCAGGTGCCGCAGCGGTTCTCGACCCCCGTGGGTCAGTCATGCGACCCCCATCAGGGTCGCAACCCACAGGTTGAGAACCGCTGCTGTAGAGGAATCACATTGTCACATTCTTTCTAATGAACCAACACTGTATATAACTATATATATATATATATATATATATATATATATATATATATATATATATATATATATATATATACCCAGCAAACACGTCAGTTACCAGACAGTATCATGTAGAAGGAGCTTGTGGAGCGAACAATCAGTCATGTGTGTCCCCTGTACATGAAATAACGCACTCCAGCTTTCCCGATAACTTTACCTGACCCGAGTACACTCCGCAGCACCATGTGCTTGATCAATGTCCTGTCAGGGCGACTCCATCTTCCAACTCCGAAATGCCTGGACCTAGATGGATGGGGAAGGTACTGGGGCAGTGAGCTATCAATCACTTCGCCATATGACAGAGGATACAGGAATAAAAACCATTTATTCAGCAGCGCCCGGCTGGGAAGGTTTATAAAAAGTTATCGGCGAAAAGGAAAGATGGAAATAGAAAGTCAGCAATTTGCCAAAAAACACAAACTGTTTCCCGGTGGGCCCCTGATCTCTCATTTCCCAGATGCAGTTTATATATAGGTTTAATACCCTTTCTACGTATGATTTTTCTATGATAATCAGGTTTCTAATTATGATGAATTTCCAATTATATTAATGTTTCCTTTCAGCTGATTATACATTTATGTTGTGTATAACAGAGAGAAGAGGGTCCCCAGGGAGTTCAACCCACCTGTCTCTTCACCCTGTTGTACATGAGAATATGTCCCTTTAGTCAGACTATAGTAATGTGTCACTGGGGTGTTGTGCCCACCCTTGCTTTATACACAGATTATTTATGGATCAGCTGTAAACCCATGTGGAATGTACCAGCGCCCCCACAGTGATGCTGGCCTCGTTCCATCGTCTCAGTCGCACTTGTGATATTTCTGGTAACAATTTCACACTTCGCAGCTGAATATGTAACAATCCTCGCTCGGCCCCAGATCTTTCACTTCCAATTCTCCCCCCACTGAGTCAGAATATTATCCAGGGACATATAAGCGTTTGTCCCTAAGGAAATCAGCGTTCATCGCTTGCTGTGTCCTCATAGCGTCTGACAACATAAACCAATCAGATTTCAGGGACGAGACATAAATTAATCTGGTTGTTAGGATGACTCGAATTTAGAATTGTTCTAATTGCGGAGGGGTTAATGAGGCTCACTCTGATCGACTCGTTTAATTACTCTCTATGTAAAACCGTATGATTCACAAGTGGAATCAGTCAATGCATCGCCATGGTAATCGGTAGAACAGAGCGCATTCCTTCACACAAACTTTACGCTAGAAAATAAATGTGACTTTGTTTTGCACCTACCCAAGCATATTTAGTAAAGTTGTAAGTATTTTGAATAGTTAATGTGGGAGAAACAGTCTATTTTTATCGATGTTGCTGTTTTCCCCTATTTACTAAACTGTTCAAAGCCAATTTTATCTCCCAGAAGCCTTTCCCAGTCTTAGGCTGGGGTTAACCCATTATTCCCCATGGAGTTGGTCCTGTCATTTTCAGATTTCCCATTGGTACATTAAATAAAGATACTTTACTGTGGAATTTAATTCACTCATATGTTACCTGACATGCTCCCGGCACAGATACGCGATATATAAAGGACAAGTACACTGCTGATTTATTTCATTTCCTATAGATACAGACAGAGTACGAGATAATAAGCAATGAATAAAGGACAAGTACACTGCTGATTTATTTCATTTCATACAGATTCAGACATTATAGTACAAGACAATACGTAATAAATAAAATACAAATACACCGCTGATCTATTACATTTATAAAAACTGCTACATTTCCCTGTGCCTCATAGGATGTTTCTAGTATCCAGCCTTTTAATCCTTTGTCATTGTAATAAAGCCTTACGCCTCTGTTGGGCTGTGGGTATTCTGAGTCATTTAGGGTATTTTCAGCCCCTCTGGATACTTACCGTAGGTTATCCTCTATCATACTAGTTACTCTGGGTATTGTGGCTCATGCTAGGTACTCTGAGTCCTGCTAGTTACTCTGGGTACTCAGTGTTGTTGCTACGAAGTCCTAGATTACAATAAGCATGCTCCCCCTGCTGTTCTTGTGCCAGTGTGAGGGTGTAGGGCTGCTGGGAATTGTAGTTCCAGCAGTTGTAGTGGTGATGGATATGAGTATTTAGGAAGCCTGGGAAGAGTTCGGCGGGAGGTCCAGAAACAGTATCTAGCAATTTATATTGTAATAACGGCTGCACAAGCCTAATGCATCATATGGTAAATGCACCATAAAGGGAAATTGCTGCTTTGCTTTATGGTCTCCCATGGTGCCACGGAGCGGAATAAATGAACTAAAGCATTGAGCACACAGGAATATGAACAGTGACTCACTTGGCTCCATAGTGGATAGAGCTCGGTGGGCGCTGCCATACATATTTAGACCGATTGATTTTCCCCTGGAAGCCGTCAGAAGCTCGCTGTGCTCTTTATACTAGCATGGGGGTGTACTTACAGCACAGATAGGGTTAAATGGGACCCCCAACCTCATGGCAACATGGGTTTCTCTTACTCTGTGTGTGTGTATGTATTTAATAAATTTATTTAGAGCTGATATATTACGCAGCGCTTTACACAGATTCCAAAAAATAGAGCAGGGAAAACAGAAAACAAGGCAGTGAACTACCAAATAATTTTAATGATTCAATGCATTGCATGTTTTGGGTCTGAGCCCTTTATCAAATGACAGTGAAGCTTGACAATATACAAGTTTAAATACAAATACATGCCCTTCCCTTCTTTGTGTGAACGCATCCACAGTGGAGGTGGAGACATGAATACTAATTAGGTGTGACTTTTAGAAAAGAGAGTGATCCAGGTATATACACCAAGTAAAATACAAACAACAAAACATAAACAAAAATAAGTACCTAGACTTGGGTGACTGCAGTGAGGAATTAACTGCCTCACCAACATTCCAGCATAATATTATTGGGAAAAAAAGTCCAATTAGAGTCCAAAGAAACATAACCTCAGGTATTGCTATCTAAAATAAAATGTGAATATAATAACTAGAAACATAAAGTAATACATAACACATAATTGCCCAACAATTCATTAACCTTAATACTTAATATTATTAATGTTCTAACCACTCTAAATGGGACTATAAGATATGTATATCTCTTTACAGAAACTTACCATTAACATCAGTCCCTGCCCCATGGAGCTTACAATCTAGTTTCTCTATTCAGTCAAACACACATAGACACAGATGTATGTTTTTGGATTGTGGGAAGAAACAGGAGTGCCCAGAAGAAACCCACGCAAGTGTGTGGAAAACATACTGTATATACTATATGTGTGTGTATATGCGTGTGTGTATATGTATTTATGTATGTATAATTTTATTTATAAAGCGCCACAAATTTATGCAGCACTGTACAGTTCAGCAATACAAATATAATACAGACATGGGAAAATTGCATTATATAATACAGGTATAATATTACAAGGATACTTCACATTAAAGTGCCAGGTTGTGGTTGACACAAGAGGTTGGAGTTTCCTGCCCCACAGAGCTTACGATCTTACGATCTACGTGGAAGGAACCCTTACATACACAGATAGAAGGGTAATAAGAGCTATAGCAATGTGCTGAAACTCTGATAAAATAAATAAAAATACCAAGCATAAATAACCAATTAACTAATTTCATAAATTAGAGGATATCGAAAATACGGTGAAATGGATTGAATTGGTCAAAGTGACATTAGTAAATTCCACCCACTGTGAAAATTTGTTTTACTCCAGTATAAATATGGCCCAAAATATCTGCGCAGTCACCAAAACATGCCATCATATGACTTCTCTTCCTCTCAATGCTTTGCTCATATTCATAGTAAATGTTACCATGGGAACTGTATGATTTCGTGTGATAAAGGTTGGCAAAAATGCAGAAATCTGTAGTTTGTTATCTCTCTTGGTTCTCCGGTTTAATATATTTACACAAATGTACAAAGCAAACTGCTAGAAATGAACTGGAATTATCATTGTACAGCGCTGCGTAACCTAGTAGAGCTTTATAAAAAAAAATATACAAACATAATTATTATAAACCTTAACCCGGAAAAACTGGCATCACTGCAATATTAACGCACAAGCATCCAGGGATCGTATTTACCAAATGAAAAACAATTTTAATGCTACAAAATACATTGACTTGTACAGTATCAACACTGCTCCAGCATTACAATTAATTACACCTACTTTAACCTTGACCCCCCCAAATTACCCAGTGACCCCAGGGCAGGAGAGATGCGGTTATACAGCCACAGCTTTTATTGTTCAAACCAGTTTTACCATAACAAATAACTCCTTTACAGTTACATACCCTTTATTATATTCACACCTCTGCAATGCTTACCCCAAAACATAACTTTCTAAACTTTTTTTTAAATCCTCATTTTACCCTAAATTATTTAAAGTTTAGTGAATATGACCCTAAATATGGAGTACATATATTACCTTCCATTACCATCTGTTTGTAGTTTATTTAATCACGTTGGAGCGATTGAGATACATTAATTGTATCACTCTGCTACGTCATGGGAGAGGAGTAGGACAACCCAAACCTGTGCCCCAACTGCCCCCTACTCCCTTTCCTGCGGTGCGCTAGCCGAGGAGGAGTGTATGGTCACTTCCAGCTGTGCGCCAGCCAAGTAGGGGCTTGCGGTCACTTCCAGCAGTGTGCCAGCTGAGGAAAAGCTTACGGTCACTTCCAGGGATGTGCCAGCCGAGGAAGAGCTTACGGTCACTTCCAGCACGCGCTAGCAGAGGAGAGGCTTACGATCACTTCCAGCAGGGCGCTAACCGAGGAGGGATTTACGGTCATTTCCAGCGGTACACTAGCTGAGGAGAGGCATATGGTCACTTCTATTGGTGTGGCGGCCAAGGAGGGGCAAAACTATTACTTACAGTGAGTGGGAAGGGTCAGGGGGAATCTGCTATAGCTCCCTGTTAGTGCTGTGTACTCCCCAGCTGGATAACATAATGATGTCATAATTAAAATGAAGCGAATGATCCAGTGTGTAGAAATTAATATAGAAACATATTGACATCACATCTCACAGCCCGCCAGAGGGATAGCAATGACATCACATTAGCAGTGAAGTCACCAGCTCCTGCCTACTGATTTTTGGCTAGGCACCAGTGATGTCATCAATGGAGCCACTGGCTCTCCACCTACTTTATTCTAATTGACCGGGCACAGGTGGAAAGCCTGGGAGCATATGACATCTCTTCCCTACAACACTCTTATTTATGGCCCCCATATTTACCTGCCTATACTCAGAATCCACTATGCAAAACCTCCCTCCTTCCCCATGATAATACACAATGAATGCAAAAAATTAACTTCACTATGGTATGGCGAATTCACGAATAACCCCAGAAATTCTCTGCTGCCATCTTGTATATTGCAGCACCATGCATTCTCTGTAGCTCTTTATCCAAGGCCAAGTGCTCCCCCAGTCAATATGCGGTGCCCTATTCCCTGGGGTGACAAACTGAGCATGTAGCATATGTGGAATTCTACAAAGGACGGTGGGAGGTTTAGGCCTCGGTTTAATGTAGCTCTGTGTGGATAATACTCATTACTAAAAGACTTTTTTTCCTTTGCAGTTTGATACAACTTAGATTAAGATATTTGTCAGTTATTGCTGGTAAAGGGTTTAGCCTTTTCATGATACGGTCCCCTGGGCAATTAGGCAGAGCGCACATTGAACGCGCATTAACCGCACATTCAACGCACAGACGGCTGTCCATGATGGCACAAAATAATAAAGTTGCTGTAAGTAACTGTATTGTCTGCTGGAAAGGGGGGAGGGGGGAGGTTATATAAACTCTCTTTTTTCTCTTTCTTTCCTGTAATGGAATCCATTTTTTACGTTATTTTATTATGCTTCTCTCCCGGACAATAAAAATAAAATTGATAGATCCTCCAGCACGGCTGTGATAGCGTTGCCTAGCAACCCGAGGACATGGAAGCGCGAGCGAGCAGATACAATAGTCGATGCAGGTATAACAATGTGTATCATCATTGATTGTAGGGAACGCTTAGCGCATTTTATGATTTCACGCTACAAAAGCCAGAACAAGCATTTGCTTTACAGGAAAAGAGCCCCTGATTTGTGCAATGTTATTTGTTAAGAAAAAATAAAGATTTCCAAGAATGAGTTCCAAAATGTGAGTTCATTTATCGGCAGCGCTGAAATTTCCGTGGTTAAGGCGGCACGAGAGATTGTTTTCTGCGCTCCGGGGAGGCCTTTGCTGAGGACAGCTTGACATCTACTTCTGAAAATGCTTAGCAATCATTTGCACCGATTTGCTTCCAAGAGAGCATCTGATCTAGTAAATGCGACGTGGAGAAATTAAATGCGGGACAGGTGATTGGCGTTAATCGTTTACAGGATTATATTATGTAAATGACAGGGAATTAATGAGAGTTTAAATGTAACTGGCCAAGATCATAATCCGCTGACACCATTACAGCTGCTCCCGATATATAATAACCTCATACATATACTGTATACAGAGATATAATAAATATACTGTATATGTATATATTTATAATATTCATATATATAAATATATATATATATATATATATATATATATATATATATACATACATATACAGAGATATAATAACCATATCTATATAGAGAGAAAGAGTTATAGGGCGACTAATGTAAAGTATGACTATCTTTCCAGCAAAAAAAAAAAAATGAGAAAAATCGAGATAAAAAAACTCAATCTCGAAAAATCTCTCAAGAACAATGCAAGATTTCTCTCGGTAAACTCGGAAAGGCCCAGAACGGTCTTTCCGAGTTTAATAAATTTCGCCTACTTATATCCAAATATATACAGAAATATAATAACCGTATTATATACAGATATAACCATATACTGTACATAGATATAATAATATATATACTGTATATATACACAGAGAGAGAGAGAGAGATAGTAATCATATGTAACACAATGGTATTTACCAAGAATCATTACCAGCTACATCTCCAGTGTACATACACAATTATACACTACTAGACCCAGGCTAGGAGACATACCTCAGGGACACAGGCCCCGCTTACATTTGGAGTAGGTTAATTTATCATTCACTATAACATGTGGTGCATCAAATAATTGCAGGGTGCCAGTGGTTCTTTGATAAAACCTTACACACATTTATTGAACAGTAAAACATGAGACATCAGGTGAAGTAGTAGTGAGAGAGTTGTAGTCCAACATTTGGGAAGCAACATCAGTACACATATATCCACTTCATACATGACAGTAATAGAAAATACAGGTTTCAGTATATTTACCACCCAGGTCCTCCAACACCTCGCACCGTCTGCATGTGACCCATTAGAGGCAAACCAGGATGGCTCCACTGCCGGGAGGGAACTCTCAGGCCTTCCTTCTTTGACTTGACTGGGCTCTCCCCTGGTCCCTAAGCTTATCCTACTAGCAACCCAATACTGTGCATCTTCTTCCATCCCCCTAGGCCACTGCGGCTCTCCCCTGGTCCCTAAGCGTATCCTACTAGCAACCCAATACTGTGCATCTTCTTCCATCCCCCTAGGCCACTGTGGCTCTCCCCTGGTCCCTAAGCGTATCCTACTAGCAACCCAATGCTGTGCATCTTCTACCATCCCCCTAGGCCACTGCACTCATGGTCAGGTCTTAAGCTACCCTGATAAATATCTCTACACTGTAAACTCTCACTCCCTAAGGTGAGCTAAACATAAGCAGGCTTCCTAACTCTACTTCCCTTAGCTTTCCCTCCACCAGGATGGTGGAGGGTGAAGAGTTGCTCCTGCATCTCTCTGTGGCAGAAGGTCCAGGACACACCCATACACCAAGTTATATAAACTAGGATAAGGCCCTGATTGGCTAATCTATCACTGGGTGGAAATCCAGTGTGACCCTGCTAAATGTAAAACATAAAAACAAATGTCATTCTACATCTGGTCACAAGAGGGAGCTAAGTACATACTATAAATTCTAACATACAAAATGGTAGAATTGGTGAATTCGGAACGTTTCCAATGCTTCCAAATTTCACCAGGGCTACACATATACAGTATACAGATATTACTATATATTAGCAATGAAGCATACTTATGTATGTAAGTAAGTATCTAAGTATGTTTGTATGTATGTAAATATGTATACAGTATATGTATGTATATATGTATGTATGTAAGTATGTATGTATGTAAGTATGTATGTATGTATGTACGTAAGTAAAATGCCTGCGAAAATGCTTGCATCTTGCCTTTCCCCCTTTATGTATATACCTGTTCTGGGGTGGATATTCCTCTTTGTACCTCCATCTCAAAGATGAGAACAGGTCTGCCTGTAGCGTAAGAAGCTGATGAAATTGAACACACCTTATGGGTGAGAAATGGGAGCTCTAATAAGAATGGGCAGCACTGTACCCCAACAAGGAGCTTAGTAAGGTCAGTGCCTAGATGTGTATATGATCTGCAGCACAATATTATTTGATTGGTCAGACAGGTCCTGGGTGTTACTCTGGATGGAAAGTAATCATTAGCCCCACCCTTACAACTTGAGATTCAAGTCAGGCATCGGGGAAGAAAAGAAGCAGTGAGTTTGTTTGTATTCCTGCAGTCAACTCCCTGCTTCATAAAAACAGGCTTTTAAGTTGACCCGCCAGGCATTATGAAGTAGTATAGTACTATTTCCCCAAAAATAAGACATCCCCCAAGAATAAGATCTAGTGCAATTTTTTTCCAAGCTTAGAAATATAAGGCCTCCCCTGAAAATAAGCCCTAACTGCTGTAAAGTACGAGAAATATACCGTACCAGTACCGTGTCCCAAAAATAAGACGTGCCCCAAAAATAAGTCCTAGTGCGTCTTTAGGAACAAAAATTAATATAAGACACTGAGTTATTTCCAGGGAAACATGGTAGTATAAGGGTTTATCCCTTTCACTACAGGAATCCGGCACCCCAACTAACCAATCATAAGTGTGTGCAGGCCATTTCATTAGGGTGTGCCCTCAAAGAAAAACTTCTTAGAAGTAAAGTTTTTCCCTGCCCCCTCCTTGCTGTCCCCCTTCCTGCTGATTTCCTTCCCCTGCTGCCCCCTCCCTGATGCTTTCCGTCCCCTCTGTTATAGGTACCTGCACTGCATGCTGCACATTAGGTTGTGCCTGGGCACACCAGGCTCAATCCACACACATGCCTATGTAACCAATATAAGTCTCACTCATTCCGTTTTGGTGCCACTACCCAGGCTTCCTTATGGCGACTCCCTAAAGAGAAAACTGGTGGATGGGGGTCGGATAGATTTAAAATATAATTTATTAAATTAATTCCCTGGGACTGCTGTGGATTGTTGCCTATTCTTTCATATACTGGGCAAAACATAAAGTAGAAGAACATATGGTATCAATTTAGGTTTTTCTGCAAAATGGCTTTAAAGTTAGTGTACTGGCTACTGGTCAGTGTACAGGTTACTGGTCAGTGTACAGGTTACTGGTCAGTGTACTGGTTACTGGATAGTGTACTGGTTACTGGATAGTGTACTGGTTACTGGTCAGTGTAGTGGTTATTGGTTAGTGTACTGGTTATTGGTCAGTGTACTGGTTACTGGTCAGTGTACTGGTACTGGATAGTGTACTGGTTACTGGTCAGTGTACTAGTTACTGGTTAGTGTACTGGTTACTGGTCAGTGTACTGGTTACTGGATAGTGTACTGGTTATTGGTTAGTGTACTGGTTATTGGTCAGTGTACTGGTTACTGGTCAGTGTACTGGTTACTGGATAGTGTACTAGTTACTGGTTAGTGTACTGGTTAGTGTACTGGCTACTGGTAAGTGTACTGGTTACTGGATAGTGTACTGGTTACTGGTTAGTGTACTGGTTACTGGTTAGTGTACTGGTTACTGGATAGTGTTTTAGTGGTTTTAGTACAGAGAATGTTCATTTTTGTGGTTTTTGATAATCCTACAATTATATAGAAAATATCAGAGAATTTTGGAACTTGTGCAGATGATAATATACCAGCCCCTTGGATCCATCTGTCTTGTCAATCTCAGTCAGGGGCGGTCCTAGCCCTATTGGTGCCCTGGCCCTCCCCCCCGCCCCGCACCACCCCCCTTGCCCTATGCCCCCCACTCACCTCTAACAGCATTCCAGCGACGCACCTCATCTGATGATCCTTAGATGTTCAAGTCTTGCCGGCAGCTGCCGAATACAGCCGACAAGACCCGAAGCAGCCAAGGAGCGCCATTGCATTCAATTTACCTCATTAGAGGAGGAACGTAGCTGGAACTCTGTTGGAGGTCAGTAGGGGGCGCGGGGCAAGGGGGGGCAGCACGGATCGGGGGGTATCACAGGGTGGGGGGGCGCGGGGGGGGGAGGTCAAGTTTAGTGATGGGCGATGTGGGCGACAGTGCCCCTCAAATAGATTGCGCCCTGGGCCGTCGCCCACATCACCCATTGGTAGAACCGGCCCTGATCTCAGTACATGAAAACATAAGGGACACCTCCTTCTCCTCTCCTTGGAATACATTGTTGTATGATCTATTTTTATTAGGAGTACGCAGGGCCAGTTCTCCGTATGGGCGGAGTGGGCCGTTGCCCTGGACGCTGTCGCGCTCCTCACTTTGACTCATGTGACCCGATCGGTCACATGAGCCAATAGAAATCCGGGAGCGCACTAA
>WMED01020444.1:0-12157 GCA_019650415.1 Pipa parva
CCTCTGGATCAACATTGCAGGAAAATAGGCTGAACTGGATGGACTTGTGTCTTTTTAAAGTCTTATAAATTATGTTACTATGTTACATCATGTTAGTTAACGTGATGGATCCCTTCTATTGTTCTTTGTATCAGACTTATCTTTGTTTCTTACCCCCTTACAAGTTTTGATGTTTTCAAATGATTTCTCTTGGCAGTTAGCACTGTATATATAAAAACGTACATTTAACTAAAACTGCATTTTATACATTTAGGTGTTTGGTGGGCGTATCTTGAATGTACTTCCCCTTGCACAGAAGACATTGTTTTTAGAAAGAAGTAAGCATAATGGAATAGATTTGCTGGAGATATATACAGAATTTAAGAAATTAGAATGTTTGGTAGGAAGAAAAAGATGTGAGTAATTATTATCACTGTAGCTTGTGTAAGTCCCTTTTTGCAATAACTTTATCTCTAAAGCTTTCCTGGGCCAACATTTCATTTTATTGAAATGCAAAAATCCTTAGGAAATCAGAAATATTTACTGTACATTGTTATAAATGAATTGACTATTGAAATGCACACAATTGCTTAAAAACTATAAGAAGCACTCATTACATGAAAAAGACATTCAACTGCAAAGATAAAGCCATAATTACCATAAAAAGAATATGTATCTTTACCTTGTAATTGCAAATATAAGGACTCGCATTGATTTGCTTACAAATATGAGACCATAAGACCTCAAAGAGAATAGATGGATACATATTAATAAGCAGCTGAGCACCCACGTGCTGCATTATACCAATATCAAATCTTTTCTTATGTCTTCTAAGATTCACATCCAATATCCTTTTTAGCTTTGCTTTCCATGGATATCTTGGTCCTCTTTTAAGCAATGTTTCTTACTGCTTTTGTGGTAAATTTAAAAAGTCGCATTTTTCATTCGCCTTGAGGTGCTATTTTTTACTCTACATGCATGTGAGATTGACTATCCTTCTTATGTATGTAGAAACAAAGTGAATACAAGAGGGCATACAGAGGGCCCTAGTTAAAACTACATTTTCCAAAAATAAAATTAGTAGTAGTTGTGTTTGTAGTTTGCAAACTAATGGAGATTCACTCATACTTCTGCTGTGTAAAAATATATTCGAATCGTTTTTTTATATAGATGGTTTCATCTTTTTCCAATAGCTTATCAGATCACCCTTTATAATGTTGAATTCTGATCGGCAATTGCAGTTTGATTTCTGGCAAATCAAATCATGACCCATTAAGCTCAGTTTCACAGTCAACAAGAAGCAAGTATAATGATTTCTGGGACTGCAAATTAACATAAGCAGGGCACATGGATTTAGGAATTTGTACACTGAAATGAAACCATTCTCAAAATCAAGATTTGAATGTTTTATTAAAGCCCAGGTAATTAGCAATTTAGAAATTTTGAGAAACTCCCCAGTTTGCTCTTTACTAGTAAAATGAATACCAGGCCTGCCACAGTTCCTGAGGCCTGGAGGGGCCCATTCCCTTTTTATGTCCATGTAAGCAATATTATCAGCAGTATTAGACAGAGTTGAAATCCTGGTTTTAATTTTTATAACCAATCAACAGCATTGTATAACCTTGAAGTCTCCAATAAGAGAATAAGCACAATTAGTTTACTCTAAGGGAGAATTCACCATTGTGCGACGTGAGCTCCGAATCCTCTGGCTCACTTCGCACAGACTGATATGCGCTCGCTGATGTCCTGCACGCGGACATCAGCGAACGCTTTAAAGGGATTCCAGTCTCGTCAAGGTGACTCGAGTGCTCTCGCTGTGACTGGAATCCCTTTAAAGCATTCGCTGATGTCCATGTGCAGGACATCAGTGAGCGCATAAAAGTCTGTGCGAAGTGAGGCGAAGGATCCGGAGCTCACTTCACACAATGGTGAATTCCCCCCTAAATCATATGTTTAATTGTTAATAGGTCACAAATGTCTAAAAGATAGAAACACATGAGATCCTATTTAACCATGTAGTCCTCTGCAAATAAAGAAGTAATAAACATTGATCATTTTTATTTGCCTTTATGAAAAGAAGTAAGAATTATGTGTCAAAACTTCCAGATCAGAAGCAGACAGCTATTATAAACAATTTGCTGTCTACTTTACCTAACCCATAGCATCAACTTTATCATAATACAAAGAATAAGAATATTTGAAAATATTTGTTTGCATGAAGCAGCATTATACTTTTGGTATTGCTACGGTCTAATCCATTCTTGCAGGACAGACAACAAAGGCTGCCGTGAGAATATTTTGATGGTTCTTCCTTAAACTCATTGGTTTCATATAAGCAGTAATTTATCAGTCATCCATATTTTGCCCTCCAGTTAAACCAACTATGCTCAGTTCCTTTACTTACAAAGGAGCCACTTTAATTCTGCTTGGGAAAAAACCTCTCTCTATTGTTTGAAAAAAAAAAAAGCCATCCCCATGGGGTATATTGCAATTTCTGTTTAAGTGCCTTAGTCTTATTATGGAAAGCTCCATTTGACTGAAGAAAACAAACACTCCATGAAAGCTTGCTTTTTGGTAGCAGTGATCCATTTAAAGGAACTGTTTGTAATGAATGACAGCTGCTGCTTATTGTACTAAATTGCTTTCAAACTGGGTCAGTCATTGCCAGAAAAATGTGGATATATGAGTATGTGAATATATATATATATATATATATATATATATATATATATATATATATATATTGACATAAGCACATATCCTCATGTATCATTTAATGAATGACCCATATATATATATTTATATATGTATTAGTATTTGGTTGGCCCTTTAAATACACCGTACATGCTTTTCTGGCATAAATCTCTCTTATACTTTTTAACATTAATTAGATAATACTTAATAAGAAAAACCATTTAGGGATCATTTTATATAACTTGATTAGGTGATTACAATGATTGTACACTCTCTAAAAAGCTATAATTTGAGGAACAAACATATGTTATAAATTCACTCTGTAAAACTAATAAGTGATAAATGAATGAATAATGCACATGAAAATATGTTTGTAAATAGTACAAATTTACTAACCTGACTCACGGGTTCCCTTGTCGGCATTTTTCCCCTTCTAGTATTAGTGGCCAATGTTGTTGTAGTTTCCATAATAGAAGTGGACAGTTCTGATTGCATGGCAGTAGCAGTTGATTCTGTGGTCATAGAAGAAGGCACATCACCAACAAGCCTGACGTTTCCATCTATTACGATGTCTGGGTTATATTCAGCAGCCATGTTCAACACTTTCAAGCCATTGTAGTAAAGGCCAGAAAGTTGACCTTGAAATGGACGTGCCTGGTCCTTCCCACCAATTTTAATTGTTGCTTGGCTATTGAAGATTGTTAGCTGGCGCCCTGCAAAAATAATTTTACATACATGCAAAAATGTTGACTGTGAACTTTGTATTTTTGAATGATGAAAAACAGAATTTTATGATGTGATTATGAGATCAATAAATTATAAGGTATGAAGCATGCTTATAATTTATTGTATTGAATGAAGTGATTGATATGTAAAACTATATATACATATTTAAGTTTTTTTTTTATTTTATTTTTATTCTTTTGCGTAATGGCCAAACATAGTTTTCCAATGAAGTAGAAAATATTTAGCATAAATATCAGTTATACGTACATTAAATAGAAAATATACTTCTTTGTAAAATTGTGCAACATCTAGATAAATATGCTAATAATAATTGATATTATTAAAACTATTAAATAACATATATTTGCAAACAAAACTGCATAAAGTTACGTTTTTTGTTTTTGGTCAATTCAATTGAAAATTTGTTGAGTGAAGCAAGAAACACAAGAAACTGAATTATTTGGTGGATATAATAAATAACTATGGTTGGCATTCAGCAAGACTATCAATTAAATATAAACTTTGTAGATGTAAGAGCGATTTCAGGAATGATACACGTACTAATGGTGAAATCATGGCACATTTGCATTTAACAAAGAAATCTTCTAAAACATTTCTAATATCAAATCACAGATACATTTTAAGAAGATTGTTTTCGGCACATGAATAGCATGCACACAATTTTTAAAATTAATTTCTTTAAATCAAAGTTTGTTCAAAACATCTCCTAAAAAGGATGCAAAATGTTAAAGGGACTTCATTTTGAATGGCAATTTATATTGCCTGCTATTTAGTATACCTGTAGTTTAAGCCAAGATATTTTTCCGGAGCATAGGAATGGCATAAAAACTGCAATATTTAGTTCATAATTTAGATTGTGGAGCAGGAATGAAGTCTATGAATGATTTAACATATTTGGTTAACGTTATCTATGAGTGTCTTCATAGATTGAGTTAGCGGGTTATAGCTACAGTCCCTTTAACTATAAGTTAACAGGGTGCGATTATTAAACATCTGATGTTTCTAGAATGGTGTGAAAATTATTATACATTGTATACAAATATTACCATCTACATTTTACTGTTTTAAATGTTTTTAATCTAGTTTTACTGAAAATTTATTTTTTAGGTTTATTAGATTTACAATCAAATGCTACTTGGTTATGTTCAAATTATTTTTATTTGAAGTTTTAATCAATGTTTTTTTACCTTTGTCGAGTAGCCAATCATCAACTACTCGACCAAGTCGATATGGAATTCGCTGTCTAGCAATCGCCAGGCGTTCGTTATCATTGTTTCCTTTAAAGTTTAAAAAGACATTTCATTGGTTAAAATCTGTAAGGTCAAAGGTTAAAAGTTAATACTTAATGCTTGAGCTATACAGTTGCCACATGACTTTTTGAAATTTGGATTTTTTTTAAAAAGTTGTATCTACAACATATCATATTTCAGACTTTTCATTCAATCATTCATTTATTTTATTTTAGCAAACAAAATTATTCCTATGTTAATTGAAAATTAGAACTCTGCATTTGAGCTAGGTTATTAAAATTATGTTATAGACAGACCAAAAAAACATATTTAAGCATCAAATAATGGCTTTACATGAATATTCAGTGTTTTTTGGTATTTGTTATTATCTAGTTAAACATTTTCAGATGTCACATATTTAATTTTTCTGGATACATCCAACCTCTTAATTCAGGTTAGTCATTTAATAAGGCCACAGATCTTAATAACGTCTCTGGATGTTACCATCAATGCATCCATGTAACATAGATCTAATAAAACTAATTTCTACATAGAAAAAATAATGCTCATCCACAAGATTCAAAAAATCACATGGTAAAATAGATTACACATTATAAATATATATATATATATTCTTTTTATTTTAAATTTTGTGATCTAGTACACTCTTTCATGGAATAAGGATTTGACAAAAGTTGTTCCCAAAAGATTTAAATATTGACCTTGTATCAGTGAATTGTGTTTTAATTGTGCATTGTTGGAATATTCTGTATCTCAAAAAACTCTTCAGAAATTATATTTGTCTACTATTTGGAGACAAACTTAGTGTAAAGAAGTATAATAGAGTATCTCCTAGACCTTTCTGAATTAAAAAAAAAAACACAGACTGTAAGTACAGTATAGGAAAAGCTGTCATGCTGGTATAAAAGCCATTATATGCAAAATGTACTGTTTTACACAATTGTGTACAAGAAAAAAACATTCACAAAATTTCTTTATGTTTAAAAGTGAGGAAGTACATTTGGTTCATGAATACATATTTCTTTATGAGTAGATTTTAAAATGTGATTTACAGATAAAGTGGAGTTGATTTAAAATCACTCTGCAAGGATATTGATCATTGTGAAAGCTCTATTCATTGAAATTAATTAACCATCTGAAATAAAATCCAATTCATCATGCAGCATACATTTCAATGAACTCTGCCCTGTCACATAGTTGTACTGTATAATTTATCCAGATAAGATGGATTCGCAAAAAAAAAAAAAATATATATCTTACACAGGCCCTAAATATGAACATATGTAGATAAATTGTATATATTCTCTTATTTATATAGGTAACCAATAACATATGCTTTTTTGAAACACATTAAATACAAAATACTGTAATGTGTATGTGATGAAAATATGCATTTACCATGTACAGAAAACAGTATATCTACTTAAACTTAAATAAAGCAGGAGAAATGTATTTGAATCTGGATGGTCAATTCAGTTGTTTTATAAAAGAACTGGTTGTCTATTCTACTGTGGTGTCCAGTAATGGTTTTGTTTATTCAAGCTCCAATCTTTTGACATAAAAATCAAATTGATCAAGAACCTCTGAGGGAGTGTTTGGGGTTCTTGGTCAACAAGCAATATAAATTGGCAATTGGTGCATTTTAGCCAACCATGTGTATAGTGAATCTGTGTACAATTCTATTATTCAGTTTATAGACCAAATGGCCAGATTTCTTTAAATTTGGCCCATGTGTGGTTAATTTCTCTTGTACCTGATTATATATTGTAACTGAAAAAATGTATTGCCATTAATTAAATTAGGTAATCGTGCTATATCTAATTGGTTAAGAAAATATATCATAATATTATACTGTATAGCTATTTCCATTGTAATGGTAACAATTTCTAAATATATTGCTTTGTTACCCTAAGATTGTTTTACTGCATATCAAATGAGCTTTCATTAATTTTTGCTATCCAAATATAAAGTCATACCTGAAAAACACATAAATCACTCATCACAATGGCCATTTGAGGACAAATGTGCAATGCCATTGATGAATTCTTCTTACTCAGTCTCTTAAAAGTTAACATTTCTACAAATATTCTAGATTCCTCTACAGTGTTTTTCAGAATGACATGCCTACTTTGTAATGTTAATGCTGTCATCACAATACACAATCTTTCTTTCCTTCTGCAACCAATAAATAGAATTCTGCTATCTTCATGTATTTCCTTTAGAATCGATTTTATTTTCTTTGCATTCATGCATATACATTGATAAATGTTGTGGAAGTCAAAAGTGAAAATGAAGAGGAATATCAAACATTCATTTTACTCTTTGTAGGAATGAATAGGCATAGTTATATTATTACCGAGGAAAGGGTCATTAAAGTACACAAAAGACAAACTGGTGCTGTTAGTCATGAAGGACAGCTCTGCTTCCATATTTTATAGACCAAAGACATTCTCTTTGAATTAAATATTGCAAAGAGGATTGTTCTGAAATTCTTTAGAAGGAACTATGCTCAAAAATATCATTTTAATAGAAGAATGCTTCTTCTGATGAGTGTATTTTATTTTGCAAGGTCACTACTGGTATAGTTTCCTGTTATTGACAGCCTAAGGCAGAAAGTCACCAATCGGTTAGCTTCTATGTAGGGATGTAGGAGGTCTCTTTGTCAAAGTGAATTTTTTTTTTCATTTAGACACAATGCTTAAACATAAAACTATCAATTTTTGTTCTTTTTTTCATAGTAATGCATGGAAATGTACCCTTATATCTTGAATTATCTTTACTCATTTTGTTGGAATACTGCAAAGTAATTATATCATTCATTAAATGGCAAAGCCAACCCATATACATCTATACTGAGGAAGTAATCAGTGTGTGCTTTAAAAGTATCTAAAGGTAATGAGAGTGTGTGAGGGAAAAATTAAATGTATCATCTAAAGTCTTTGAAAATGGACAAAACTGTAAATAGACCAAGTTCACTGTGAGATTGGTGGTATTTAAAAAAATCTTTAAATTCAAAGTCTCCCACCTAAATGTGATCAATACACATTTCCTGGTCACATGAGCTCACCAAAGGAATCGGCTTCTATTACACCATATCCATTGAAGGGTATCCTGATAGGACAAATACATTTCTACATCCCCAGGAATTATTTAAACACTGTGGGGTGAGACTAAACCTGGACTAACATATTACATGTGCTATACTCAATATTGGGATATTATTCAAACTTACTATTTGCTTAGGGTGATGTTAAGATTACTGGTTTTTGTTAGCAGCTACTTTAATGTTAAGATCCTGTTAACAAACCTATCAAAATCAAAACAATCACCATTTCTTATCATTCAGTTTTACTGTTCTTACTCTTTTCAATTATGAAAAAAAATCACATTTCAAGAGTAAGAATTCATATTTTTAATTTTAAATAAATATCCCCCTAGAGTGCATGCTTTATTTTTTGTGCTATACTTCTTTTAATTGACATTGCACCACCATGACTCTTATATACTATATATAGTATGTTATACAATATACTAGAAGCGCTAGATGTCATTTTAGAATTCAGGAAAAAAATGGTATTGTTAGCCTATATTTGCAGCTGTTAAGAATCCTGGAATGATTCATACTGGTACTTTTGCATCCAAAAAAAAACAACAACACGACTTAAAAAATTAATACCATTTGTTCATGGAGATGGTCAGTAGTTTTTTTTTCTTTCTTAAAGTTTTAATGCAAGGCACTTAAACCTTCCTTATTATCATTTCAGTTTAAACATTGTAATGTAGAAAAGCTCACAGCAGGTCTAGAAGAAAACAATATTAGTTCCATATAATATTTTGTGCATATTCCAAAAATTAGATGTTCAGAAAGTTGGAGGACTTAGAGCAGACAACAGAGGCAGCTGATATAGACCAAATCATGAGATTGAGAAGGATTCCCTGCTGGAAGTGAATTGTGCTTCTATATTAGGAATAGGGAGAGGGATGCATTTTTGCCCACTTGGACACTGATTGATGTAATTTGTACCCCTTCATTTTTGAAAGGTTAAGGTTATGAAGTCTTTAGGACATCTAAGTTTGTTGCATTATAATTCATTATCAGAAAAACTAAATGTAATGCTCTGAAATTCTGTGGGTAGAGTTTCAAGGGGCCTTTAAAGGGATATCATGTGTCTTCCACTTTTCGAGGTGGGTATTTCAAATTATGTCTCAAGAAGTTTTTCCAATGAGTTAAATGAAATGTTTTTAGAGTAGTAATAAGATAGGTGGTTGATTCTTCTACAAGATGGCTGCAATTTGAATCTGAGGTTGCCTGACCTGATTTGAGGGATGTTGTTTCTTTAGAAAATACAATAAAATCAAGGAGATTTATTAATGGGAAAATCATATACGAAGGCATAGTAACTTCAGCTGATCAACAGTTAGCATTTACTGATATAGAGCAGACAACAGAGGCAGTGGATAGTATTTACATAAGGGAGTTAGAATCATGAAAGCCAACCTTTGATTGGTTGCTGTAAGTTATTAGATCTCTGAAAAGTTTGCCTGTTGATGAATTTTCCTGAATATATTTTACTCTTGAACATTTTATTTTCTGAAGAGAGATTATACCTTGTTACTTCCTATTATCAATAAGGTGATATGTTCAGTTTTCTTCCCATTAAGAATGACATAACATTACAAACATACAACCTGCAGAAAACTCTTGAGCATGTTTGACATTCAGGCTTGTTTATTTTTAATATTGCATATTTCCTACATTAACAAAATCAAGGAAGAAAAACATAAAAGATTTCTTGAGAGAATAGAATGCCTAAGATATTATTTTTATTGTGTTTGTCTTCTCGGATTAATATGAATTCAACTGCAACATTAATCCTAATAAAATATATCTTTCAAAGGGATCTTGTTCTGCATTATGTTATCCATCAAATAAATGTACTACAAAAAAAGTGAAGCTGCAATACAATTCACAAATGAACCTATCTGTTGGCTTTCATTTTCCATACTAAATATTTAGTGTGATGTTCATTTCCACAAAAGTTTTAAGAGTTGCGTATTTTCCAATATACATACTTGTCACTTCTGATAAGGAAGTGAACAAATGACGTGAAAAAGCTTACTTGGGGATATTTATTTGTTGTCAGGCTAATCATTTTAGATATGTGAAAGCAATGAAATGAGAATAAAAATGACTAGAAATATTGTCAGAAATTGAAGTGTGGGATTATCTTCCTTTTATAACAAAACTAAATGAACCATTGGTTCTATCTTTTCTGCGCGAGGCATAGCTTTTCACTGTTTGCTTATCACATATCGATTTGAGCCAAAATCAATACATTTACTTCATTCACATCTTTGTCCCACCATTTTCTAACACAATTGCAAAATGATTTCAACTTTTTTTTAACATTGAGCGTTTATCTACCATCAACGATTTTCTTTTATTTTTTAATACACAACTAGAATTCCTTACAGTTGGATACAGTTGGAATGTCACTGCTAGATGAATTTAAAGTGGAGCAGTTCCAAATCTACTAATGTTTAATGGTACCAGCTATTTTCTTAAAGAAATGGTTTATTTTCCTTTCTGTCACTGTTGATTTTAGCAGTATATATTTTCCTTTTTTTTCAGTCCTTTTTAGTTTATATATACTTTCTCACATTCTTTGCAACATATCAATTAGGAGTCTCAAAACTCTCTCAAACTTACAGGCATAAAGTACTGATAGTTTTGATAGTTTTGAGAGTATTGATATTGATAGTTTCTAATCACCTGCCACTTTCATTGTGAACTGTCTTTTAATTGTCAATTAAGACTTTAATACAAAGTTGATGGTTGGAATCAGGTAGGAGATTATTTTCTTCTTTGAACCAATAATGTAGTGTTAATATTTTTTAGTGGCAACCTAGACCACCATTTTAAATTTCTATTTTAAATAAACCACCCTTTTACCTTTATTTCCCTGAATTAATAATATAACTACAATTGTAAGCTGTTTCTTTAAATGCATGTGTTTTGTTTACTAAAATTTATACAACTGACATTTAAGATGGAACATCAAGATAACAATGTAGTCATGAGTGTTTCTTTTAGAATATTGTTATCAGTAATACCATGTGTGTAGAAGAGTTTAGTTATGTTGCTTTGCTATAATGCCAAATGTAGAGTGGATATATTATAAAATATAAAATATTTATTTATTTCAACTCCTTGCTGAACCACATTTTGGGATCTGGTAAATTCCTTTATGTGAAGTCAGCCAGGAGGGTATAAATTGTGAGCCTACAAATGAATTCTTGAGGATGTTTACACCACTATAAAGGACGCTTTTAGTGGTTGTTGAATCCGTGAATCTGAAGGAGATAGGATCTCACAGGTCTTCCATTGTTTATTCTGAGAATACCACTGAAAAATACTCCCATCGGAGTAGGTGAAGCTCACAGGTGGTAGTTGATAGATAACTGTTCCATAATTTGTGGGAAATTGGATTCTGGGAATTATGTTGGAGAAACATACTTGAAAGATTTAGATATGGAGGAATCCACTACATAATTTGGATTAAATGTAATGTGTTTATGTGTTTTTTGTTTTAAACATATTTGATAAGATCTCAACAGTAAAGGAATTCACTAAATAAGTTGGATTATGTGTGATGTGATCTTCTTGTATTAAAAAGTGTTTGTTGCTGTGATAATTTTAATATACAAGATTGGATATATATTTTTGAGGCTATATAATTCCATTTTGCCTTAAATAAATTCTAAATTCATAATAAATTCAGTGTTCCAATCTTTTTTCAGGGTGTTAAGGCGAACCAGAGGTTTTATTAATTAAAGGTTTTATTAATTAAGTTTTGTTTACATGTTACATTTTATTTGGTAAAACAATTAATAAATAATAATAAATGCAAATAATTAAAATAACAAATAATAAATTCAAAATCAAGTTAATAATATATATCAGAAGTCCCCAAATGCTGGGTTGTGGACCACTGCCACTCCGTGGACTCTTGATAATGATCAGATCATATGTTTGGCTTAATGTATGGATTTTCTGTTCTTAATGATAAAGACTTGGCCAATTCTTGACTTAGTCAGCAGACAAGTTTTCCATGTATACCCACTTTCATTTTTAGGGCAAAATTTAATAAAATCTGTAAATTACCAATATCGCGATATCAGAATTTTACCAATTCCAATATAGCGATATATGATTTTACCAATTTTGATATTGCGATATCGGAATTTCAGCCATTCTTCCTTTGAAATCAATGGCTCAGCTGAAATTCAATATTGCGATATCTGTAGTATTGATATCGCGATATCAGTAAAGTTCCGCTATCAATATTGCGATATCGGTAAAAATCCCTTCGATATCGCAATTCAAATTAGTAGTAATTCCCAGTTTCACTCTCTGTGTGAGTAGTTTTTTTACTCTCCTGTATAAAATTGTCGCAGTTTCATCTTATTGCCCGATGAAGCTTGCA
>WMED01020445.1:0-12157 GCA_019650415.1 Pipa parva
AAACTTACCATATATTAAGTTTCACTGTTGCAGTCACAGCTTTATCTGGACTGTAATTTGTCTTCACCGAGGCAGAGGTCACAGCGCTTCAGCTGACACAGGAGCCATCGCGAAGCTCTGCCGGCATATGGAAATGGGTTTCAACATCATCACGCTCATTGCAGGGAGTGTTCTCATTAGCACCACAATGAAAGTGATGATGTGGAAGCCCATTTGAACCCCCGATTTGATAAGTGGGCGGAGCTTTGCTCTGGCTTCTGTGTCAGCCAAAGCGCTGTGATCTCTGCCTCGGTGAAGACAAGTTACAGCCCAGATGAAGCTGTGACTGCAACAGTGGAACTTAATATATGGTAAGTTTTTAATATCTCTTTTGTTCTGTATTTCTCTTTAGTTGTTCTCTAAGGGGGTTCTCTGTGGTTTCCAAAGGCTTAACCTTTTTTTTAGTATTTTTATCAAAAGATTCTTCAGTGTGCAATGTACTCATACTGGTCTTCATATGAGAAGCCCTTCAATCGACACCTTCAATTGACATCTTTACCATCTAATATAAACTGCATTTCAGTTTGGGTTTGAGTTTGGCTGGTAATCATGTCAATCATCATTCTAGCTGTTGGTTGAAGTGCAAAGTGCACAAGGCATTTTTATTCAGAACAGCAAAAAAAAAAAAAAAAAATCCCATGGTGAAATAAACAGGAGAAAGAGAAGAACCTAGAACCATGTATAATAACCAACACTACTAATGCATAGTGTATGTATATAACCCCAAAGATTTTAAACTACAAAAAACAAGATAATAAGCAAAGGGGAACAACTGTAGCACTCCTAATGGTATTTTAACAACTTTGGACCAAGAAAAAGTTAAAGGAGAACTATAGTCAGATGACATCTTTACATGTGCAGTACTATACCTTAAAGAGAAGCATTTGTCCCCAATAGATGTTTCCTCTGAAGCTGGATGATTTATTACAGAGCCCTGATAAACTACCGCACCAGGAAATGTGAGTGATATAACTGCTAAACACGAGAAGAAAAAACTGCCTGACTGCTATTGGTTAAGCAGAGTGCTGACCTTTTGGCCTCATTAGCTATGATTTGTTTACATTCCTAAAATTCAGGAGATTACAGAGGGAAGGCTGACTTGTGCACATGTGCTAAGTAGTAAGTAGGGCAAAAATGTCTGGGGGTGGTACCTTTTCATGGAAAACTGGTCAGTACACATCACACACACATTTCCTGGTTGCAGGAGTTTATCAGTGCTGCCTACTCAATCATTCTGTGTCACATGAAACAACTACTAGGGAGAAACACTTCTCATTAAGGTATAGTACTGCAGATGTAAAGATGTAATCTTACTATAGTTCCCTTTAATGATTAAAAACAGTGATCTACATATATAATGTTAAAAACACATAAATATTTTTTAAAAATGGATTAAATACAAACTCAAAAGAAATTTGAGGACCTCCACTCAAAAATACTATTCCTATCTGTATCTAAAAACCACAATAGCACAAGGCAGGGAAAACAAATTCATAATCTAAAAGACAATAGCAAATGCAGCACAGCACAACAGAGGAAAAAGAATGAAAAAGAATTAAACATAAAGTCCAATCAAATGTTGCTGGCACTATCAAGTGTATAAATGAACAACAGTTCCTTCCAGTTTACTGCAAAACTGTATAGCGTATTCAAATGCTTAGAGAGCTTGGTCACATTTCAATCAGCACCATGTATTAGTTATATGTTTTTGAAAGTGCCAGTTCCCAGTAATACCAATGTATCATATGCATACTTTTTAGCAGCACTGCCATAGGAATGGACCTCCAACACAATAATGGTTTTTAAATTGCACTGTACTTTAAAAAACTATTCATTCGGCAACATGCCGTCTTCCCAAGACTAGTAGACCATTTCCTGGTTGACTCCACGTGCTGCTCCACTGTGTCCACTTCTTGAGAAAGACGCTGTGACACTTAATCCACTCTAGGTCCTGTTCATCCTGTAATAACTTTAATGCTGCATGTTCCCCCATACAAACTGATCCTGGATGACCTAATAAAGCTGTGAAAGGTGAAACACACGTTGGTCTGAAACCACAGGATCACAGTTTATATAGAGGAACATGCATAGGTTGCATTTTACTGAACATCCTGAACATTTCTGTTATGTCAAAGTGGATATGTAGATTTTACTGAGGGGGTATGAATGTAACTGTACACTTTGGATGTTAATACCTTGTTATCAGTGACACATTAAATTGCTTGCAATTATGACCTCATGCTAATTAGTACTTATCACATACCAGTGAAGACTGACACGGTGTGACCTTCCTGTTGAAGAGACCTGCCAAGCTATCTCTGTCTTATCATATCCAGCAACTCATGCCCTTTTACATATTGCAGATGCACTACAATATGCATACAAAGAAGTTGATGTGATTTTGTTAAAGATACTGTAACAAATATAAAGTACAGATTTACTGCGACACAGCATCACATTTATGTACACATACATCAATATACATTTATGTATACATACATCAATGTATGTTGTTGTATCTTTTCTGAGTGTCAGGAAACACATCAATGTTACGTTATCACTTGTAAAATTACAGCCTTGATGTTTCCTAAAGCCTGCTGAAACACAGTTCATATTTATCAGCCCAGCAAGATTTTAAATAAAGTTTTAAGTAGGGTGTCAAAGGTTAATATTAGTATCATAATCTCAAATTTAATTCTGCACGTGGAAGGATGAAGATGTGCAGATAATAGAAAATTATTACAGTATCTTGCTCATACAAATATCAAATACAAAACAAATTGTCTAGAATCCTCTGTTGTCATGACTCATTTCCTTCTCTATAAGAACAGTTTTATTTGACTGATTGCTTTTACCACCTATATTAGAAGTCAGCTCAATGAATGAACACTCTACTTTGTTTTTCTCTCATCTCCTCTAGGGGAAATATTGGTTAATGCTGACATTTCAGCTCCAGATGTACCAGTCTCAGTGGTGGAAACATTTATACTCAGCAGCATGTTCACCCTGGGGTTGGAATCCAAAGAGTAGTCATAAGCAGGCACAAGTAGGAATAAAAATTGCCTAAGAAAATCTTCGTACTTTGGGATCTTTGTGTTTGACACATTACGTGTGGTCTGCAGGGGGCAAAGCAGTGCTTCTCCAGCAGGGAAGTGTAAGCTCAGAGGACTGGATCAAAACAAAAAAATATTAAACCTCTGTGCTTACACTGTCTGTCCCAAAGTGAATGGCATAGCTGCTAAAAAAAACAGCAATGTTAGTGTGTTCTTTTTAATGTTATCAATTCCTGTTGGAAGCAGATAACATAGAATGTGTAATAGTTTCTCGCTTACAGAAGTAGGCAAATACAATTAAACATTTAAATAGTAGAACCCTAGAATATACTATTACACTATTCCAAGGCAGAAGTTTGTGGGCAGCTCATAGAATCTCCATTGTTTAAATTTGGCCACAATGCAGCTAGTTGGATTGAGGAACACAAGTGTCAGTTGTAATTTTTCAAAATAGAGACTGGCTTGGATAGCTTAGGCCTCACATGCTTATTGCCTTTGTGTTCCACCAAGCATTGTCTTGTAACTAATTTTGCAATCAACCTTTTGCTTCAGAGTAAAAGTTAATTTGCAATTAACCTATACAGTTGTCAGTAATGATATCCTGCAAGTTCATCTATAGACTTTTGAAGAGAAGGTGTATGTAGCCATAATGATCCTGTGCTGCAGAATAAATCAGGTGTTGGAGTTAGTTGTGTAATTAGTGTAATTGTTATTGTAACCAATAGATCTTCAGTAAAGAGGATAATAAGCTTTCACCAAGGCATCTTTTTTTTTTTTATAAGTGAGTCTTCTCTTTCCAGCCCCATGTGGAGGACACCTGACTGCTCCAAGCGGAATGATTCTATCTCCAGGGTGGCCTGGATTCTATAAAGACTCTCTTAACTGTGTATGGGTTCTGGAAGCTCAGCCAGGGTACCCTATCAAGATTACCTTTGACAGGTATTAACATCTAATTTTATGTTGCCAAGAATGATATACACCATATAGGATAAGCAAAATAGAAAAATATGTTTAGGAAGTGTGCCCAGAAGCCTAGTTTTTCAAGCTAAATACCATATTTACTAGGCACAATTTAGAAAAGAGGAAACAGAGGAAACAGAGATGAAATATACAGTAACTATAAACACATTTGGGCCATTTTTTTGGTGTTACTGTAAATTAATGTTTAAACCAACAAAGGTGCTTTTTTTGTGATGACACTGCAATAAACCATTGATACACAAGTACGACATTATAGCCTGGATGTATATACTATTTTTTTTTTTTGATATTGCAAGTATTTTCGGATGGAGGTCCCAGAGACAGTCCATTTTGCTGAAGCATATCTATATATTGTTGCTAAACCACCAAATCCCCAGGTTCAGGTAACGTTCATCAAAATATATGTGCAAATATGTGCCAGTTTTCAGTATAAACATGAAAAAAGTGTAAAAAAAAAGAAAGAAAAATACAACCAATCAGCAGTAGGAAACAAAAGTCAGCATGTTTGAATTATTCATCCACTTGTGCTACTGATTGTACCACATACATGATTATTGAGACACTAAAGGGATATGAGGTTGAGAACAGATCTGGATCCCATGCAGGCGGATGATGCAAGTAGAATGTATTTCAACAATCACATGAATGGCAGATTTTGGTTCATGATGGTAAAGGTTGTTGTTTATAAAGGTAAGCTATTACAATAAATAAGGAATGCATTGTACAATCAATGAGGAACGTCTTGGTAGAGGTGGTCATCTGTAAAAGAAAGACTTTACAAGAATGTTTATAACTGTCCCATACAGAATATACTTTAAAAAGCAGCTGGGAATGAAAGAGTGGATATATGTGTTCTGTGGAAAAGTTTTAAAAAAAATAATATAATATAATGTGTCAGAGCATGTGTTTCCTTTTAAAGCTGTGATACTGGTACCATTCACAGTTAAATAAACTGCTTTGTGTTCTCCTCAGGTTTAAGACTGAAGTGAACTATGACACATTGGAAGTGCGGGATGGGAGGTCCTACTCCTCCCCACTGATTGGGGTTTATGATGGAACTCAGGTGCCCCAGTTTCTTATCAGCACCAGCAACTTTCTTTATCTACTCTTCACTACTGACAAAAGTCACTCAGATGTTGGCTTCCAGATCCGCTATGAAAGTAAGACAAGATCCCAGTGGCATGGCAACTGTATAACAATCTATGGAACTGATTCAATGATTCAAGTCTCTTCTTTATCTTATACACTTAACGTTTCGCTTAGTTCTGGCATGTTATATTGATTTTTCTCTTTTAAGAAAAAGCAAATTTAATGAAAACTCCGTTGTCCCACACCATTGCATGGAATGAACTGACATTCTAGTCATGCTGTAATTGTTTATTGGAACAACAATGTACTCAGCAGGGAAGGCTGCCCCTTATAAACACGGAAAGAGATCACTCTGTTAGCTGAGCTGCTCCAAAATGCCCAGAGAACTTAAACCTATTAGAAAGCATTCCACACTCTGCAGTCTGATCATCTTTATTGATTTGCTTTTACCATAACAACTGGAGTAATGACTTCTAGACAGCATTATTGAATAAGAAAGATGCTTTTATTCCTCCTTAATTTGTATTCTTTTTACTCTCAACACTTGCTTTGAATAAAAGCTGTAAAAGACTTTTAACCAGAATTCTATCCTGCTTTACTCAGCGGGAGTTTTTATTCCCCAATACCAACCGCACACAATGAGAACATAGCTCATTTCTCATGACTTATTTATTTATGGAGGGGGGGGGGGGGTATCTTTTAAAGGATGTGAGTTATTTTATTTGAAATATTATTTAAATGAATAGTCATACTATTAAAAAATGCATAACAGATGTGTAAATTAAAATTAAATTACAAAAAAAAACAAAACAGTAGATAATTTGTTCTCCTTATCGTTATTCCACAGCTGTTAAACTGCAATCTGACCACTGTTTAGATCCTGGCATACCTGTCAATGGGCAGCGTCATGGAAATGACTTTTATGTGGGCGCTCTTGTCACGTTCAGTTGTGACTCTGGATATACTCTTAGTGATATCCAGGCTCTGGAATGTGAACCCAATTTTCAGTGGAGTAGACCATTGCCTAGTTGCGAAGGTAAGATTACACTTAATGTTCTTTTGTGATTCATAAATAATAATAATCCATTGAAAAATGCAAACACAGTTGTAACCAGGCTCTAACATTTCATTCAGGCTAGTAGAAAGGCAGTAAAGAAGACTCTAAAGCAGCTCCCTGTACACCTTGTGGGCAAGGTTCTATGGGAGTAAATGTTCTTCCACTAAAGAAAATTATATCCTGGAGCTTGAAAAATGATAAATATAAAAAACCTGTCACCCTCCTGAATCCTATATAAGTGGTAGGCATAACATGTTAAATGTCTAATAACATATAAGGGTCATTTCTACAAAGGATTTCTTCTGTGCGTAAGCCATACCACATGGAAAAAAGCAGTATTTATAGCGATAAACTCACAGTCCTACAAGTAGAGGATGAGGAGTACTGGTTACTATACCTCTTACTGTTACTCATGAATGCTGGGAGACATCTGAAATAAATTAGCATCCATTTATTGTTTTGCTTTTTGTAATTTAAGAAAATGTATATATTCTTTCAAAATTTGAGAAAAGCATACTATGTGTTTCTAACAGTTTCTCATATTAAAACATTGCAAACAAAAAGATGGTCCTCCGGCACTCCAATGTATTAAAAGCCTTCTTTATTGTAAATACATATTAAAATCCTTGATTACATGTGAACATAAAAGCCACTGCTCTAGCGAGTTTCATGCTTAGGCGCTTAATCATAGTGGTGGTACTCACATCCTATGCTGGTTTAAATACACCCAGAGTCATGTTGGAAATAAGGGCATCGCCAATTGTTCAAAGCAAGTGGTAAAATTAACCCTCGATGTTCTAGGGACATTCCTTCATGTATAAAGACTTATAATAAATTAATAATGTCTACCTTGTGTCCCATATATAAAAACATTGCCATTCCATAGTAGGGGCGAAATTTATTAAACTCAGAAAGACCACTCCCGGTCTTTCCAAAATTACTGAGTGAAATCTCGTGAGATTTTTTTCCAAGATTGAGATTTTCAATCTCCATTTATTTATTTTTTTTATGGAAAGGCAGCCATACTTTACATTAGTAGCGTGGCTACCTTTCCATTGAAAATTTTGAAAAATCGAGATTGAAAAACTTAATCTCGAAAAAAAATCTCAGGAGAACAATGCAAGATTTCACTCTGTAAACTCGGAAAGACCAAGAGCAGTCTTTTCAAGTTTAATAAATATTTCCCATAATTATAAGTGTTCATAGGGCATTGGACTGCACAATGGTAGGTAGACAGTACCACATCTTTTCAGTAAGCTTCTTCTACCCTATGTCATTTTGAAAGCCTAGATTATAAAGCAAACATATTGTATTCTTTTCATTATGTTATTCTACGAACGGTGTCAGACTGAGACACCAAGTGCCCACCATAAAGCTGACCCAAAGGGCCCACCACCTATTCAAAGAAGTTGGTCTGTTATTAAACATTCACCAGACAAATGCATGATGTATCAGTTTCAAAGAACATTACTTAACATTCCATGAATTCCTGGGTCTAACCCTACTATGCTTTTGTGTCCATCAATGTTGGGGCGCACGATCCTCTGGTGGACAATTCCAACCCTGTCTACCAAGATGAACTTAATACAGACCTTTCATTATGTGGTAATATAAATAGTCCCTTCCGTACTCTCTCAGTACTGAGGTACAGTGGATGAAAAAATACAATTCATAGATTGTAGTTTAACAATTCTCTTCTATGGCCAAATTAGTAAAGAAAATAGTGGTAGTTTGCTTACTTGCACTTAATAAGAAATAATGAACTATCTCTTGGATGTTGTAGCTATATACGGTATGCATTAAGGTTTATTGCTTCACAATCCATAAGTGGTCAGCAAAACATCCATTTAACACATAGTCCCAATGAAAACATTAAATCTGTTAGTTTTAATAAAGGTGAGGTAAAGTCATGCAGATTAACACCTCCCAGGAGTACTCTGAGGAGAATTTTTCTTCCATGACATTGGCACTTCACACCAATAACTATTGTCTACATCTGCAGATTAAGTTTAAAAAAAAGTTTTAGCTATTAATGGCTCCAAGAAGTGGGAATGTTCCCTGAAATCCTGTTCCCCAGATATACACTTAAACATGATAAAAGAAGTCTGTTGTTCAATATTAGAATTATTTATTGTATTAGTACAGGGTAAAAGCCACTGTAAGTCTTTAATTAGTTGCCTGGAGTCGACCTAGAGCAAAATTCACTGAATCTGAATTAGATTTTATAAACAAAATTTTCCAATGGCCTCTTTGCTTTTGGAGAGGATGATTTGCATATTTAGTAAAAGAATTTTTTTCTTGCATGTGTGAATGAGTGTACCTTGTATTTGCTTGACCAAAGACATTTCTGTTCGTCTTTCTGCAGCTCTATGTGGGGGATATATCCAGGGCTCCAGTGGGACCATCCTATCGCCAGGATTTCCTGATTTCTATCCAAACAATCTGAATTGCACATGGATGATAGAAACCTCTCATGGCAAAGGTGAGGTGTGCTTAGTATGCTGCAGATTATACGGTAATGTTTTCCTTTGTGCAGTGAGTAAAACAAAATCCTGTGTCTCACACAGTACATTTTTATGCAACATAAAGGTCAATCAAAAACATACTATTACATAATAACAATGATAATAATGGCATATCATTGATTCCAACAACTTATGCTGAACAATGACCCCAGCAGCTGAAGTTAAAAAAAAAATGACCCCAGAAAATTATAACAGTGACACCAGCAGATTTTAATGATAAAACAGAGCATGCCGTCATAAGTGACCCCTGCCTTATCCCAATACCAAACCTCCTTCTATGCTAAGCAGCTATTTATTACCACCTTTAATACAGAATGCTGATAATATATGCATGCCCCATGCATGGGATACTAAAGCATGTACTGTTTAAAGGTACTCTACTGGATATTAATAGCTTCACATTGAATTGCATAGTATAGCACCATACTGATTTAAATAATATATCATAGTTTAAAAAGGCAAAATATATACTGTATGTGTACCAAAATAACATAAGCCTATTTGCCTGCAATGTTTGGAAGGCAAAAACCATTAAAAACCATTCTCATCTTAAGGAAAAATTCCTTCCCAAATCCAGATTTGGTTATCAGCCTCTGCTTCAGCAGCAATACTAATAGAACCATGATCTGTACATCTTGTCAATCAGGAACATCTATACTGTACTGAAATCTGATTACAAGCGAGACTGGGCAAGGATCTTTCAAGGGGCTTATTCTCTAAAGTCCAAATTCGACATGTCGAATTCTCAAACAGCGGATTCCCATAGCAAATCCGAGACGGTGACCATTTTAAAATGGCATCTGTGACAATATTTCCACAGTAAAGTCGCGACTGTGTCAATATTCTCATTATAAAGACACGACTGCGACAGTAACAGTCTATTGCGACTGTCTCTAGCTGGCGAATTCACACCTCTACGCAACAATTTGGACTTTAGAGAATAACCCTCTCAATCTTTATAAAGGTGCGGCTTTTACAAACTCAAGAGAGATCTCTCTTGTCTTCATAGAGAAAATACTCTGTAATGAAGCATGCAGAAAAAAAGAAATATTAAACTTGTATAATAAATCATGAGGTATTTTTACAATAGATAAATCATTGTAGCTAAAATGATGTTATCATGCTTTTCTCTTAAAATATATACACACATGGGTAACTCTATCTCCCACAATAAACATTACTGATTAGGCTACACCCTGTACCCTGACACACTCTGATAAATGTACCTATAGTGGCAATCATTTACTGTACATAGTCTAGTAACCCATGCCAACTAATCACTGTTAGCATCCACTGGTGTAGGGGGTCTAGTATAATGAATGTCAGCTTCTAATTTGTTGAAATGGTTATTAGGCTTAAAGTAAATGATTGCTTCCACTGATACATTTCTGTGTACTTTGATGTCCACTAAGTAATATTTCCAGATACGTCCTCTATATAGATATATACAGATTACAGTTGCAGAAATGGGACTTATTGGTCCTTGTGTATTTATATATAAAGTAGAATATGTGCATGTTATTGTGAACAAAATTGTGCAATATATAATCAGTACGAGATACTGAAAGAATACTTGCTATGGGAGTGTGGGCAGTTATGCAAATCACTTCTTTTTCAGTGGCAACTGATTTATTAGTGCACAGAGCTGATTTGTAGAGCCATATACAGCAGTTAGTATACAGCCACCTTCCCAGTTTAAAATAACCTGAACCACATTGTTATAGAATGCAGCACCACAGTAGGTAAATAACAAGTACAAAGCGGCAAGTATTCTTGTTACAATGGTAAATACTACATTAGCTAAAGCCCCAGTATAAAATACCAAGTAGATAAAGATTAGTGCAAATTGTTCAACCGTGTTATGATGCCCAGTATCACAGCAGTCTAATGTCCACTGCAAACTGACAAGTACTGATGGACAATGCACACTACTAGAGATACCAAATAGCCAGTGACGAGTTCCGAATAACTAAACTAAGGGGGTTACTGACAGAAGTGAGAAGTCAACTGTCACCTAAGCTCTGATATTCTCTATTCCTTATTGACAATTGAGACTTTAGTCAGGGCAGTGCAGTGGCTCGGTGGTTAGCACCACCACTTAGAAGAAGAGACCTAAGTAGTCTAAGTAGTCTTGCATTTACCATCTAATCAGATAGCTAATAAAAGTTATCACGTATACTCTACTTGTTTTTACAGCACAAGAAGTCACGTTAAACTCCTGGCAATTAAACTTCCCTAGAAAATAACCACCTTTGATTTCAGCAGTGCTGTGCAAAGTGTTTGGTCAAGCAAGAGCTCTGCAGTAAACACCTTAAACCCATTAAATCAGCACCATGATGCACTTCCTATATATTTCTTCAAGCAGTGCAGCATTGCATTATAAAATGGAACCTCACTGCTCCTGGCTGCAGTTCCAAAGAAATCATCAAAGGTGCAGAGTCTGCCTTAGTTTTTCCCAGTCACTGCACCCAGAATTGCAGCAGCAAATGCAGAACCACCCACAGAGAAACATCGGAGAATTCAAAGAACATGCATGGAGTTTGTATGTTCTCCCTGAACTTGCGTGGGTTTCCTCCCCCCCCCAAAAAAAAAACATACTACAGGTCAACTGTGTGTGTGTGATTGAGTAGGGAAATTAGATTGTAAACGTCACAGGGTAGGGATTGAAGTGAGTGGTGAATCTCTGTAAAGCGCTGCGTAATATATTAGGGCTATATAAAAAATTTAATAAATACAAACCCCCTAAATGTGCACGGCCAAGTATCCAGTACCAGAGTAGCTTAACCTTCAATGTAAATGGATGTCATCACAATGTTATAAGCCTCATTATAAGAACAGGAAAAGAGAAATACTTCTATTACAGAATGCCAATGTGCACTGATGCTGCAGGGATTTATGATCAATACTATGAATTGTTATTTACAAATAGATTGGAAGGTACAGTTAGGACTTTCTCCTATTATGTTTAAAATCCTATTTGCTGCAGGCTAATTGGGAACAAGTTTAGGAACTTGTTTCAATTAAAACATGCAGCAGTGTACCTTAAGAAATTAAATAACAACTTCATCTAAAATGAACATATTTCATATCATTTATTCTGAACTAGATACATGCTGCAGTGCTGATTTGTAGTCTGGATGCATGCTGCAGTGCTGATTTGTAGTCTGGATGCATGCTGCAGTGCTGATTTGTAGTCTGGATGCATGCAGCAGTGCTGATTTGTAGTCTGTTTGGATGCATGCTCCAGTGCTGATTTGTAGTCTGTTTGGATGCATGTTATAGTGCTGATTTGTAGTCTGTTTGGATGCATGCAGCAGTGCTGATTTGTAGTCTGTTTGGATGTATGCTCCAGGGCTGATTTGTAGTCTGTTTGGATGCATGCTCCAGTGCTGATTTGTAGTCTGTTTGGATGC
>WMED01020446.1:0-11634 GCA_019650415.1 Pipa parva
CAGATGATTTTCAGGGGTTAAAAAGTAGTCTTATACGCCAGCAAATACAGTAAGTATGATTTGTGAGCATACATGTAACCCAAGAGCACTGGGTTTTATTTGTGTTGAGGAGGTTACTCCAACAGTGATAAAATTATCCAAAGATCTTTAAATGGAAGCTATGATCTATTTGTTATTTTTTTTTCTATTTGTGTTTAGCTTTAAAAATACATAATAATGCTATGTCTTTGCCTGCTAGTTTATGTCCAAATAATACACATATAAAAAAAATGAATTAAAACTATCATTAAGCTATTCAAAGCAAGTGGCATTTGAAGGCTATCAAGAAGTATAGATTTAAAACTGTTTTGACCTCCATTCATTGTCTCCTAGAGGCATCCTGGTCCCACCAGATAACTCATTAATAATCAACCATGTGCAATCAGGATATTATTCTCTCTAACTCAATGTAAGGACACTCTAAATTAAAAGTAGAATTATTCTTTTCAATTATAATTAAGCCAACAATGCTGATTTGTAAATTGCTTAGATTTAATGTTTGCTTAATTTGACAGGAGTAAAAAAAAAAAAACGGCAGAAGTAAAATTTAAAGGCATATATTGTCTCAAACTGAAACAAGTGTACTACATTATTTGAGCATGTACATTACAGTCTTTTTGATAAGGATAATGACTTATAGCCTAAATTTTCATTTGACTTTATTTTTCCTTTAACAACGTGTTAGTATGCTTAGTAGTAAATAATGATTTGGGCTAAATGTGATATTTTTAGTTTGCTGTTAGTATCATTTTAAAGAAAGGGTCACAACAGACTAATACAATGCATGAATGTCACCCAACCCTGTAACAGATCCTGTCAGGAAATAAATTACCCTGTTATATCAAGGACAAGAACTTTGTATCATCTCCTACTAGCAGGAGGTTGAAGCTTGCAAAGATAACTGTTTTAAGTTCAATGGATATACTTTACATTGAATTAACTTACCTCTTACAAAAAAATTTGTAGAATATCAGTGTGGTACATTTAGATTGAGAAAATGAAGGGTGATACATGGCCTACTCTCTCTGTTAGACGATGTAACATGGATATTTAAATGATGTTTCGGATACCTTCTCCAGCACTGTATTTTTTAAAAAATTATTTCATGGTGTAAATTAATAAAAATCATTTTGACCTATTTGATTTGTTACGATAGCTAGATTAAATAAAAGTATGTATATATAAACATTTATGTATATATGTGTGTGATCAGGCCTAGATTGGTTTAAAGGTGATATTAGTGTAACCTAGGGTGCTAGATCTATAGACCCTTATAAAAACAACTAATATGCCTATACATGTGGTGATTTTAACAAAATTCTGTTTATTTAATGAAGACAGTGGATTCTATGGACCTTAGGTGTGCATCCCAAGGTTAGGTTAAGGAAAAATCTTACTGTCTTTACCATTCTGTACTATGTTTATCCATACTAGAATTGATACTAACTTCTGGATGCCAGAATAACTGACCTTAGCAATCTGTGAGTAGATTTAATACCTAAGTATTATTAGAATTTTATTATCTATCTTTGTGTGCCCAGCTTGTTGTCAATTTCCATGTGTCTTTCAACTAATGACTGATCCCTAAGTTAATTGACCCTAATAAAAAGGGCAATTAGAATTGCAAACATTTGACTCATTTTTCTGTTTTTTCTTCATTTTATTTCACAAATGATTTGGTTAGGGTTTATGACGAATTAGTTCAGTCCTATGGCTCTTATTGTAGAAGCTAGGGATTAGGAATAGTGGTTGGATCACAGTAATGCATTTATATCCAGTTTGCCACTCTTATGTGCTTTTAACACATGTAGTTTAATGCATGAGTAAATGTGCTTAATATAAACAGGAGTGACTGCAGTGAAGATAAAGCACTAGCAATATTATCCATCTCATACAATATGCTTGTTTACTTACTTATCATGTGATATTCCTTTACATAAATGTTGTTTTATTATAAGATCTTTTGTTTTGAGTTCTTCTTATAGAATTTCCTTAGATAAACTTGCCATTCTTTATTTAAGAAGATTATTCTTTTAATATTGTATTAAGGGGGTTATTCACTAAAGTCTGAATTGTTGCGTATAGGTTCGAATTCGCCAAATAAAGACAGTCGCAATAGGCTGCTACTTACGCAGTTGCATCTTTATAATGAAATTATTGTCACAGTCGTGGCTTTATTATGGGAAAATTGTTGCAACTTTACAATGGGGAAATTGTAGCGGATTTGCTATGGGAATCCGCTGTTTGCAAATTCAACAGTCAAATTCACACCTTAGTGAATAACTCCCATTATGTGTTGCGCTCATTGCCCCATAAAGGTGCTAAGAAGCACAGATAAAAATACTTTTAATTCTTCAAATTCATTTTATGATTGATTTACTAGAGTTTCACTATAATGTTTATTGTATAGATAGAATTAAAAAAATGTCATCAAATGGAACAGAACCCAAAGTTGGAGTTTAGTCCAATGAAGGAAACAACTTTATTGGACTTAAACTTCCAATCATTGCATTCTTGTTTAATTTACATTTTACAAAGCATTTTTTTGATTAATGTTGTAATAAAATTATTTTCCTACATAAAATTTACATTGTGGATTATTATGTAAATGCAGTACATCATTTAGGATGTATGTAAATGCTAGCTTATATAATAGAGAGATAAAGTAGCTTTCATAGTACAAGTACACCAATATACAGTATATCCCAACATTGCATTTTAGCCAAATAAAATGTTTAAAAGGAGAGCTCTAAGACTTGATTAGCATTTACCTCGCTGCCATCCATTTTACATTCCTCCAATTTATCTGTACCTGTTTTTTGGGTCCTCAGCCCCCATTCTATGGGAGAGGCTCCCTGATATTTAGTGGTGTCACCTAGCAATCCTACTGCTTTGTAATGGAGGAAGAAGGTAATTGCTGTTATGTTGCATGTTTACTGAAATTTAGAAATTTAGTTTATTTATGGGTATTTTCCACTCTTCTCTTCTTGGGTTACATTTTCTAATGCCAAAACAGGATAGAGCAGCAATAGTGATTTTGAACTCTTTGCTTGTCTTACTTGTAAAATATACAGCACTGAGGTCAGTTCCTCACTGGAGGTCTTTGCATGCAAGGTAATGGGCCAGTAAGAAGATGTTAAACACTGGGCTTTCACAAGCAATAAATATGCAGTATTCAGAATAGCTAGTGCAGGTAAAGCTTAGCATCAAAAACCTTTCCAGCAAAGGGAAAAGATTTACTGTATGTATGTTTTATATTAAATGGTCAGGCACCACAGAGATGATCTACCTCTGAATCCAATTACACCACATTACAATGCATAAAAATACAAAAAGACGGAGTGTACATAGCCTAGACTGCCTTAAGGATTAAGAATTGAATTGTTTCTATCATTTGTCAAAAATATATGTATAAACTTTAACATTACTAATAGTGTATGCCAAATGTTTGCTTTATGCATGTAATAAAAGTCTTTCAGTGGAGAAATTGTTCTATTTCCATGGTAATTTAAAAGGTTGTTGCCATGGATATGATGAAACAGTTTTCAATGGGACTTTCCTTTTTATGATTCAGTGCAATTTGATAACATTTGGGAAAGAAATATTGTTGTATTACTTCGGTAGCATTTTAAGAGATTATTTTTTATGTTGGCTTTTAAAATTAAGATCTACAAAAGATGTGCAAATGTTACATTAGTTCTTACAAATGCTTCAGTTTGATTCATACTGATTTATATCATATTTTTTTGTTTGGCTTTAGTTTTATTAAACTGTAATTTGCATTTACCTAACAGAATTTTTAAGTCAGTTTAAGTTTTTCACATAAGATAGCTGCAACTTAAGGCCAGAATAACAAAGATCTTTATTTTTTAAGCTATTACTAAATGAAAAACAAAATTACTACATTAATTGTTTCCTGGTTTGCAACCTAATTGTTTGGAATCTGTTTAATCTATGGCCACATGTCATTTAAATTTAGAGAGGAAGGTATTTCTATATTATATGTATATCAAGAAAAGTTGGAGTGCATTGTGGACAAATTCAGGTTGTCCATAATTATAGTCCCATGGCAAGACTGTATTGCAACATACCAACCTTTATTTCCTACTGCCATGAAGAGGCTATCCTGAATGATTGTCACAGAACAGTTTGATTGCTCCTGTTTGGTTTTATGAAAACTATAGCTAAAGTAAAAGTTGCACCCCACTTACATCTTTAATACCATCAAAAATAGTCCTTTCACTTTTGCTTTATTATTAATATTTTTTTCTTGGTTGCTTATTTACAATCTATGCTAACATTATGAAATTCATAAGAAAAATATTGTTAATACTAATATATAGAACATGGGAAAAAAGGATTATGCAAAAAGGCATGAAGCACTCATCTGAGCTAGATTCAGCTACCATTATAAATCCCCCTCATTACCTTATTATTATTATTTTTTAATTGTTTCCTTCCCTAAACCCCCGCAAATATAAATGTACAGTGATATTAAGGTAAAGTGAGTGTACTACCCAGTACATATTTTTATTCCACCTGGAATCATTTTAATTCATCTTCTTTTAATGGAAATTCACCTGTGTTCCTTTGACTTCTTTTTTCATTAATGATAAAATAGAAATATATCTATTCTTTGGTACTGAAAAATGTAGAATTATAATAAACAGACTCTACATGAAGGCGGTATCTAGTAGAAATAAGTAGATGAGTATTCCTTAATTGAAGCATGTTAGACGTTTAATTCTCAGCTAAAAGCAGACTGCATATTTTTCCGTTTCTCATTAAAGAACTGAAGATTTTGTAGTTGGATTGTATAAATGAGTCTCCAGTGAATTTTAAAAGTGCAATACTATAGGCAAGAAACATGGGAAGGATTATTTAGACAAACGATTGGGAGAATTGCTCCAGATGTTTTGCTACTTTTTACTAAATTGTCCAATCAACATTCAGAATACATTTAAGTCTAAAGAAAGCATTTTTTAATGTACTGAATTTGATGCTGTGGTGTATGTTTCTCCTTAGAGGTAATGAAATAAAGTCTTACAATTGTAAACCATTTGTACACATTTAGGTAATTTAGCAGATGTTTAAGTGATGTTGTTAATGATTACAGTTTAATGAATAATAATTACATAGAACTGATTGTTGAGTCCCACATCTTTAAATGAAGGACATTTAGAAATATCTAACCCATTGCAGGACACCCCCAACAAATTTCCAGTGCCAGCAAAAAAACAACCATTACTCTATTTTTTGTAACTGTTGAACTACTAAAGTGGAGGAAAAGGGCGCGCAATATTACAGTAGCTTTTTAAAAATGCTATTTAACCCTCGCCTGAAATATTAGGTACTCTATTCGTTAAAAATGGCTCAGAGACCAGTATACATTTATATTTATTAAGGTCTTTTCAACCTGTTTGCCAATGTTAGCTTTTAGTCACCACTTTTTGATGCATTTTTGGCAAACTTTTTAGTCACAATTTTTTCCAATTCTAAGGAATTTATGAAGTGGCGACTAAAACTTTTTGTGACCGAAAAAGATTAATATCAAAAATTGTTGCAGCATTAAAATTACCACATTTTACATTGATTTCAATGGAGTGTCTTTTTGATTGTGGCTATTTTTTATATCGGTGCCTTTTTTCATCGTGAAAAATGCTGGGAAACCATTTCCCATAAGAATAATGAGTTTTCGCCACCCTCAGTCTGGTGAATATTTTTTGGAGACAAAATTTGTAAATTTGTATTTGACAAAAAAAAATAAAAAATTCATGATATACTTGAATTTTATTGATGCAACTTTCAGTTTTCAGCGACTTTATATTGATGTGAAAAAGCATTATTCTCACCCATTTTCAATATCAATCTTTTTCGGTTGCAAAAAGTCACCAAAAAAGCATGAAAAAGCAGTGACTAAAACCTAATATGGGTGAATAAGGTTGAAAAGGCCTTAATAAATATTTCCCTTTAAAGACTCTTTCAAATACTGGGAAAAAATTTTTTTGGTCTTAAAGGTCCTTTAATTTTCTATTCATTTAGCCTTCATTTAGAATTAATTAATCACAGGCATCATTTGTTTAATGGGTGTAATATAAATTTATTGAAGGTATTTTAAAGGAAACTTTGATTGAAACAATGAAAATGAATCGGTTAAAGAATCATGAATCACACATTTCATGATATGGAAGGCTTAAGGGGCCAAGTAATAAATAAAACCAGCTGTGGCCATAAGAAAATAATCCCATCCATCAACCCCATTAAAACACACACTGCCACTACTGGATTAAAAAAGACCACAGTTGAATTTGAATTCCTGGTTTGTATTGCTTTATGTTTGATTTTTCTCCTTCATGTTTGCAGCCATGTTTTATATGTTAAACAAACAAAAAAAAACCTCACCTCTTCTATTGTTTTCTAAGAGGACTTTGGAATATATAATGCATGAAGTGCTGCAGAATGCATTTATAAAAGATGGCTGCAGCCATCAACGAGAACGCAAATCAATAAATAATCAAGGAATTCCACTTCCAAGTAGTACTGCATAGGAATAACTGCCAATCAAAATAACAATTTTATTTTTCTGCCATTACTGATTCTTTGTTAAGAAAAACAAATAAATATATTTTTGTGGTTAACAAAATGTTTGGCAGCAGCATTTTTTGAGGCTTGGTATAATCATTAATAAACATTAAACATTACGCTGGGAAATGTTTCATTTTCAACATCTGATCAATATATTATCAATACATTTTTTCTATGGTAAAAAAATGATCAACCCTATATTTATGAGTGGAATAGAAAAGAACAGCGAAATGGCAATTAAAGAAAAAACACAGCACTCCCGACACCTTCTGTGTCACGTGAGCACGCCGGCTGCGTGCGTGCCGCCGGCTTGTACAAAGGCCTGACAGGCGCGGCTTGTGCGCCTAAGGAAGAAGCGCCGAGACGCTGCCTGTCAGGTAGGGAATGGTCGGCAACGCAGAACCGTTACAAAAGTATTGTTGTAAGTGCTGATAAATATTCTTTGATATTGGGAGTGGATAACAAAATTGGATCCAGTATCCAGGTGTGTGAGTGATATTGGTTATGTGCATCTATTAAAGGAACAGTATGGCCGAAAATAAAAAAAATACATTTTATTATACATACTCATTACTAACTTTTATTAAATACAATTTATTTTGGACAAAAAGTAACATTTCCTACCTGTAAAGAAGTGCTGTACAACACTTCCATGTTCCATTACCCAGCCTCCAATGGAGCCAGTGACTCTACAGGAGAACACCTAACAGAAGCGCCTTCCTCACTCACTGTGCTTCTACTGCTGCCCCACATCAGCATTTCCTATAAGTCACTTGGTTAGCATGCACATCATCAATGCATCCTCCCTGGATGACATGCACACTCACATGTGACTTCTAGGAAATGCCAATGTGGAACTTCACTAGGAGCATGGCTGGAGAGGAAAATGCACCCGAGAAGTGTTCTCCTGCTCAGGATGCCATAGAGTCGCTGGTGCATTTGGAGGATGGGTAATGGAACATGGAAGTGCTGTACAGCACTTCTTTACAGGTAAGAAATGTTACTTTTTGTCCAAAATCGCTAATAAATTGTATTTAATAAAAGTTAGTGAGCATGTATAATAAAATGTATTTTTTTTTATTTTGTCCTTACTGTCCTTTTATCATAAGGAACACTGGTGCATGATCAGTCCATGTAATTACCCTATGGATACAGATCTATCTAGGTTCAACATGTGTGGATCTGAAAGTATCAGATCTATTCTGGAATATATAGAATGGCATGATGAAAAATAGGTATAGTCTTCCTCTATAGGGTGCATTTGTTCTGGAGAGACTGTAGGTCACTTTCTAGCAAGTATTTGACATCTATAAAAAGGTTGTGTGCTGAAACACGCTCTCCCATTTTTGTTTAGAGGTGGTCTGTTCTGTGGCCTATCTCTCAGATGTTCATGATTGTAGATACTTCATTGGTGATATTGTGTTGTGTCTGTAAACACAGTAATGTTAACATTTCTCTTATAGTGCTATGAGATAGGAGTGTTGGTAGTTCTTTAAGAATGTGTGTCTCTTTGCACTCACCTTGAAGCTGAAGCAGATGAATTGGTGCCATCTTGGATCTCTATATCTCTTAGATCTGGATTGCATGCACTGTAAAATGCTGTTAATTTGGTGGGTGGCTTTTTAAGTTTCTTCCCCATGAGTAGGCACTCAGAAAAAGTATTTTAGGAATGGTACTTAGTCTTAACACATGTGTAAATCTCTCTCAGCCTCAGAGCCGTGGAAACCCATTGCCACTACATTGAACACCAAGCTCTTCCCCCCAAATGCAAACTCTTCAGCAAAAAGTTTATTTAATTATATATAATCATAAAAATTCAAAGCCCACAACCAATGCCAAGGTACCCATATACAGTATGGTGAACCTTTTTGACTCTTTTCATTGTTCTAAAGCTGACCCCCCCCCCATTGCTTAGTTGTATTTTATTGACAAACTCCTGACAAGTTCAACGGTATCAAAAGGATGAATTTCTACCAGTTGCTTTTTGACGTGTATTAAAATATAGTCACTTCTGTATAATATGAATGATAACATTAATGGGTAACAGCAAATGGGCTTTGATCATTATTATTTTGTTTGTTGCTGAAATATTTTTCAGCAACAAGAAGTCAAGCAGAGCGGGGAAATGTAAAAAAAGAGTTACCTTTCTGTGCCAGAGCTACAAGCCCAAGCAATTTATTAGATATTTAGATTCATTATTTTAACTGCACTATACTTATTGGTTTCTATGGGTTACTGCACTGGAGCAAATTTGCATGTTACTACATGAGCCTGATTATATTTTCTCATCACTAACCTTGCTTGCCCTTAAAATATCATGCTCTAATGCTTAAAAAACCTGGAGAATCATAGAAGCATGGCTTCTACAATTATTTGAAGATTGTACTAAATCATCCCTACATGCACTGGTTAATGGTAAACAGAGATTTCCTATATATATTCCTAGTACCTCCTGTGATATATCAGGCAGAAAATATTTGATACATTTAATAAGAACTGATGAATTTTTATGATGGTCATAAACACTAGCAAATCAAATGAAAATACATTATATAAACCAAATATGTAAATGGCCACAAATAAACAGCAAATGTTTGTTTTTCAATTATGAAAATAAAGTTTATTTTTCATCATTAAATGTTATTTATAGATTTGCATGCAGATACATTATATTCACTTGTTTTGACAATAATATGATATTTTCTATACTAGTTTTTTTTTTTTAAGTATTTATATCCATTCCCACATGATCACTTTATTAACTATTGCTTCTCTGGGTCTATTGTAAATACTAGAATGCAAAGCCATTATCCATTATTTTTGTGCATTCTTTATGTTTTCATTTAAAAAAATGCCTTTTTCATATTATATAAAATGGTAGATTATGATAAAAATTTCCAAGATCAGCGTAAAATTGCATTTAGTGGGGCTCCACTGATTCTATTCTGGTTAGATTATGAATAGATTGCAAATAATATCATTCACAACTAATCACAATGAGAAATACACCTAAACCACCAGAGCTTGAAATGGGGTTTCCACTTTGCTAAATCAGTGTGGTTGAAAATGTATAAGAATTTCTCTTGAACTAGGCATAGCCATGAAATCTATAGACCGGCATTGAACTAACACAGACCACCGGCATTGAAATATCACATTTTCTAAATCTGGCTTTTTACAAAGAAATTAGTGCTACTGTTTTAACTGATTTATTTTTATCCATTATGAAACAAATCATCAGTATATAATTTTTGGCCCATCAGTGATGGCTTCTATACATTCACAGAAATAGTAATTTGGGAGTTACTCAATATATGGTTGTGTGTGAATTGTGCATTTTTGTTCAGTTATTTCATATCAGAAATTGTTCTACTCCTCTATAGCAATAATGAAAGCAATGATTGTGCTGGTTATCCATACATATTACTAGTTTTATGGAAATGCTTTATTTAACCTGTTTGTGTTCTTCATTGTAAGTGCCTTTTGCAAGAGCTCTATGCTGTCAATTTATATGTTGCTAATGATATTGTATCTCATTACAAACCTGTTTTCTTCCCAATTAAGACTGAAATGAAGCAATGCATTGGAATTGCCAGATAAAAATGGGAGAGGGCCCACAAAGAATAATATTATGGTTGGAAATGTAAGATGTAGATTTCTGAGCTGAATGAAGAAAATGCTGCTTTTACTCTAAATCTGTTTTTTTTATTATTAAAGTGTGAATTGCAATGACGAGTGTACAAGTCAATTTAAGTCTGATCAATCTAATCTGTTTAGTCCAAACCAAGTTGCAAAATAAATTTAATCTGATTTACTATAATTTTTCATTAACGAGTATTAAAAGGCCACTACCTTTACAAATCAATACACCTTGGGCCTTTTTTGCACTACTGTGTTTTGTGCTAGTCATTGAGTCAGTAGGTCTGACTGCTTTCTTGTAAGTACATTACATAGTTCTCTATGACAGTCACACTCTCACCTTAATACTATGGGGATATTTGCAAAAGTTGTTTGGGACCAATATGCAGGGAAACAGATAATAGCTAATACAGCTTACACAAAAGTGTGAAACTGACTGACTTAATTGTTATAGGCTTCTATCACACAGAAAAATGTATTCATAGGACTGTTTTTAGTAAACACATTAATCTTTGCTGTGCACTTTACAAAATGGGAATAGATTTCTTGCACCAGTGGTGGGGAACATTTTCGGCACTGAGTGATAAAAAGTGAGGTAACTCACCAGCACCTTTAGCTGAAGTGCAGTGACATCATCGTGTCTGCATCGGGGAAGAGCTCTGCCATGGCTTTCCTATTGGCTAGCGAGTGCTCTTTTAGTGTAGGTCGCAGAAACCAGTCAGATCAGGTCCTCGGCCTACACTGAAACAGCACTCACTCACTCGAGGGATTGAGGATATCGGCGATGGAAATGCCACATGTGCCCTCTCTGGCATGCATGCTATAGGTTCGCCACTGCTGCTTTACACTGTGATGAGACTTATTGGAACAAAAAGCTTTAATAACTTGCCCAATGCAATGTGCCCACTTTCAGACCATTTACCAAACAGGTAGGTGTTAAGGTGCAGGGCCCAGTGATCAGAAACAACCTAGTTACAATGACAAGTGTTTAGCTGTACGATAACAAGGTCAACTTTCTAGTAAGAATGTTACACTGATGAGCAAAAGGGTAACAATGTTTTAAACTTTTGTCTTTCAGTCTTCATATCTCACCATCCACTACAGCTTTGAAACATGAAACTACCATCATATTATAGACATCATCTTGGCTATCTCTTGCAGCTATTTAGCATATGATTAGTTATGAAGATTCTTGTCATGTAAATGAATTGTTACTGTTTTTCTCCTGGTGTTGATAAATATTTTCTTGTATGCTACAAATTACAACCTGTTCTCACATTCCCTAACAGTTTTGTGTGATATTAAGTTGATTCCCAAGTGAAAAGTCACTGGTTCAGATATAGGAGCAGCCATGAAGATGGTTTCGCAAGG
>WMED01020447.1:0-12156 GCA_019650415.1 Pipa parva
CAAAAACTGCCCTCGACTTATACACGAGGTCGACTTATACTCGAGTATATACGGTAGATGAGATTTATTTATTTGTCACTGGATAAGTACATATATACGAATCAGTGAAATTATAAATGCGTCATAGACAATGGCAACCACAGTGGCAGATGGCAATCAATAAACATACAATTTGACGTAGCATTTGACAAAAATGTGACCAAAATGACAATGATATAAATGAATTACCAGATATCATGAATAGTTATAAATTAGATTAAATAGTTATCATAAATAGTTATAAATTAGATTAAATAGTTAAATAGTGGTAGGGAATATACATGCAGATAAATCTATGTTAAGTCCAGTAGAGTGGGATACTTGTAGACTAGTGAACTGTAAGGGAGAGATTGAGCCTGTAGATGGAATCATGGAAGAAACTCTTCCTTAGTCTGACTGTGCGGGACTTTAGGCATCTGTACCGTTTGCCTGATGGAAGGAGAGAGTAAAGTCCGTGGTTTGGGTGTTGTTCATCAGCGATGATGTACAATGCAATCATAAGTTATATGTTAGTTACAAAGGTAAAATATCAAGGTGAGGTTGGTAAAGTTCTGCTAATCTATGGTATATAGTACATTGATGCCTTCATTTAACAGTTTTCTCAGAATTTCACCAGATTTGCCTGTTTATAAAGTGTTGTGTTTTTATGTTTTCTTTTAATAACTTTTGTGATTTTATACAATACAAAATATAATTTTGATACTGACCTTTTAGACATTCTCTATTGAGAAATGTATTGAATTGAAATATTTTAATAATGTATACTATATATGCTTACATTTTTGGCATTATCTATTGTGAAATTTATTGGAATGAATAATAACACATGAATATAAATGTCTAATATTAATATAATTAGAATATATTATTATTAATAATATTATCAATTCAATAGAACACACAGTATACACAGGAAGTGCATGGAACTTCCTGTAAATTATAACCTTATAAATGGATAGTTCTGACATCACTGCTACTATACCCTTTCAGTGAGTATATATTTCGTAGGGGATCATGGTATTTGTAATTGTGCATGTTCTCTTCCCTGTCGTCGAAATGTCACCCAGCTAGCGGCTTGATTTTCCCGAATATTTATAGTGCACCTGTCACCTCAAAACTTGATTACTGAATAAAGTTTTAGTAATAAAATTAAAGTTTTTTTAAATATAGATGTATTTTAAAAGATCTACCTTTATAATGCAATACTCACTGTCTGTTTCTCTGTCAGTCCGACACTTCTTTCTGGTGTTGGGTCGGGAGAAGTTAAGAGGAAGCGTCATGTATATGACTGGCAAGTTGCTTCCTCCCGCGATATTTTCAAATGCATTCATGTGAACGCGCTCTCCTATATAAAGTAAGCAAACCCCAGCTAGCAGGGGTCCCTGGGACCCCCACACATCAAACTGATCCCCCCCAGTATCAGCCCCCATCCAGTTAAAATCATTAACCGGCAAATAAGTGATAATAATTTAAAACCCAATTATTTCCATAGCGCTACTGTAATACTAGCACTATGATTATCTGTATTTCTCAGTGCAAAAATATTTTATTGTAGAGCACAGACTTTTTATTTTACATAAATAGTTATATATTGGGATACATATACCATACATCCAATTCTTTTATAAGGAATAACCTTTGAATTACCTTTCTAAGTCTATTACTTGGCCTTGTGTCCTTTCATATGATATGGAACTCCTCAGTAACTCCAAAGAGGTTTATTCATTACAGAACGTTGGTATATTATCCTTTATATTACAAGGCAAGACTGATTACACAAGGCACCACACATAAAAGAGTAAGCTTCCTGAAATTACAGACAGCTGAATTTCATTGACTGGTGCACTGGTCTGTCTATTTAACACCTTTGGTACAACAAGGCCCTTTCAAACACTTCAAATATTTGTACAGAATTGTACAGTGTTACTGTTCACCAATTTTTTTTCTCAAAGAAAATCAAGCAAATTTGTACACTAAAGGCACCAGGTTTTCTTCCCTTTTTAAGTCAATTAAATTAATTTTATTGTAAAACAGAATACTCACAATTTCCACAACTGAACCAAGGTATTTACATAGCAGGGACTCAACCTCAAAGGAATATATGAGTAGAAAAAAAATGGGTCTCAGAGAGGAATATATCTTTAGATATTTGATGAAAGTGTGGGCTAGTGCATGGATACCAGATGCGTTTCGCCTAAGAATAAGGCTTAGCCAACATCTTTCCAACATTCGCCTAGCTGATAGGGATTTCTCTGAATCTAAAATTTTGTCATCAATTGCATCCCATTTTAGACTTTTTCATTCCTGTTCTAGTAAAGGACTCAAATGTATTGGGATTGACAAGATAACACCTAATATTAGAGGTGGTGACCTTGAAAAACATTTATTACGCTTGGAGGTTCGGTGGATCTTTAATTTGAAATCAAAGTCTCCCTTAGGGCTCAACAAAGAACTCAATTTTTCGTTGTTTATTCACTAACTTTCCTCTTCATTTATTTATTTTTATCTTTAGGTTCTCTTATAATGGATGTCTATAACGTGATCTATTTGGATATCCTCCTGTCATTATCCCTGCGAGTGGACTTTTCATTTTCATCTCCATTATCTTTATTGTTTAATATTATTATTTTGTTACTCATTATTATTATTATTTTGTTACTCATTATCAGTTTTCCATTGTTGTTCTTTTTTGTGTTCATTTATTTATTTTTTCTGCCGCATCACTGCGTCACACGCTCCCATCACATGACCAGAATTGCTGCACGATTTAAGGAAGCACATTGTTCAGCCCATCACTGCGAGAGGAAGCCTTATTCTTAGGCGAAACGCGTCCGATATCCATGCACTAGCCCACACTTTCATCCTTGGCCTCTTGCATCATGCATACTTTCAACACTAACAAGTTCCTTCATTCATTCATTCATTTATTTTTCTTATGATCGCTATTTAGCGCTGACATATGCATCCTTCACCAGTGTTGCATTTTTTTTATCTACTCTCTCTTATATCTTTGCTTTTGGGATATATATTTATTCATTGTTTATTTATTCATTATCATTATGTTTCTCATTCATTTATACCTTATTTTTTACCTGTTATGATGGTATTTATTTACGTGCAAGTGGCCTGCATCTAATTAATTAATTTTTGATTATCTTTATATTAATTTTTGATTATCATCTTCATATTCTTTTTTGTGTGGAGCTTGTCATGGTTTGTGCTTGCCCTCTTTTGAGGACCCTAGCCCAGTATGGGCATTTTTAATTGTTTTTAATCTTTGCTTCCCTATTTATGTGTTTTCTAAGAATTAATAAAAATGTTTTTGATGTGTGCAATTGGATACTGTTCTCTTCTTTGTTACATACATAGACACAGATACACACAGACATGCACACAATCACACAGACACACACAGAATCACACACAAGCGCACACAGACACACACATGGACATGTGCGTGCACAGACACACACTTTCACTTCACAAGCCCTGCAGCATGCTAGCAGATGAAAAAAATTGACAACTTGTGTTGTCGATTTTGTTCAGAGGAAGCCTGGGAGGGGAGGGGGCATGGCTTAAATCACTCAGTGAAATCAGACTGAAGCAGAGAAGTGTTACAGAGGGACAACTAGTTCTGCAGAATGAAGAGGTGAGTCAAGATTTTAGTAATTGGTTTTTAACTTTATAATACTTTAATGGGGAAATCTTTATAAATAGGATTTACTTACACTTTAAGCTCAATTGGTCTACAAGCTAATCACAGCTGTAACAACACTACAAGTATGTACTAATGTTTGTATCTTTTAAAGAGCAACTCTAAATTAAAGAGAGCCCAACACAGAGCAGTGTCCAGTACCGCTGAGGACACTCGCTAATGGAGCTTCCAGGTCAATATAAATAGCACAGTACTGGACTTTGGCAGCGTACCACTGTGTCGGATGCATTTTAAAGCAAGCTTATCCTAAATGAAAGGAAGAAAATGTCTTAAACACATACAACAGTTTTCATAAACTAGCGGTATAACATATTTGAAATTGTATTCTGTATTTCTTATGATAAAGAATTTCTTAACTAAACAAAGGGCTTTCTCAACTATAACAGAGAATAAAGACATTAAATAACTTGACAGCTGGGAAGGCTAGATAAAGTTGCAACTGTTGTACTCTGGCCTTGGCGCTTATATGTAATAATAGCAGTCTGACAGCATACTATCAGAATTATTCCCCCTTTAGTCTAACTAAAGAAATGCATTTTTTTGCACAGAAATTATATGAAATGGTACAATAACAGAAAAGTTCATAGACACTTATATGCCTGCGTGATAACGAAAACAGACTGTGAAAGAACATTTTGAGAGAGCTATCCTATGAATTACACCTTCCACAGATTAGTATGAGTAATAGGTATTATGATGCACAGTGACAACTATTTAATCAGAGGAATACATGTCATGTTTAACAGTGATGGATACTCCTGCAGTATTCACAAAAAAATTAATATTTCAGGAATATCCTGTCTAGAACAAATCTTGGGATTTATTTAGCAATAGCATTCCACTGGTGAATATATTGATATCCATGCTCTTAATAAAATATTTGTAGCTTGTGACCTTTTATAATACTTGTTCACCATGATAACATAAGGCAAATTTATGAAAGAGGAAGAGTGCTGCCCTGTACAGTGCACTTCCTCCTTGCTTTTTGGCATTTATGGGAAGACATGGGCTCAAGAGGTTTTTGCTGAACACCCCAAAAAGTTGACAAATACCATCAGATGCACCTGGTCTTACTACCTTTTGACACCAAATATATAAAAGAACAGCTTAAAAAAAATAAAAGCCATCTTTTTTCATTGTTTTCCCACACTAAGTTAAGGATAACAGGGATAAGAATGCAGAACATTTCTCGATGCAATCTAACATTGAAAAATATTTGCTAGTGATCACAGACCAGTCAGAAGAAACAACAATCCACAGTTAGTGAACTATTATAAACAGTCCAGCTGAGTGGTGGTGAATCTTTTTGGCACCGAGTACCCCTGAAGTACAAGTGCTGATGAGTGACATCATCGTGCCTGCGCCTGGAAAGAGTTCTGCCTTGGTTATTCTATCAGCGAGCAAGAGCTCCTTCAGTGTAGGCTGCGGATCCGACCTGAAAACTGTCAGGTCAGCTCTGTGGCCTGCACTAAAGGAGTACTCGCTCGCTGGGGGGGATCGAGGATAGCAACGGTGAGGACGGCACATGTGCCATAGGTTCCACACCGCATGTCTACCATTATACTTGAATTTGGATCTACAGAACATGTGTCATTACCGACATCTGTGCTACTGGACATTTTGTAAAGTGATAGTCTGGGAAAAGTAAACATTCAATGACAAATTCCTTAAGTAAAGATGGCTGTTCCCAATTTTAGTTATATGGAACATAATCTGATCACCACCTTTAGCCATCTTTAACATATTGACTTTTTCTATAAAATGTACATATGGCTTTGCCTTACTGTTAAAGAGTTCAAAGTGCATTGCACTTAAGTGTGAGAAGGTATCAATACTCCATTCTATGGTGAACCAGTAGAAAACCAGCAGGAAAATGTATCACTGGTCTGCTTAAAGATGGATACACATGGGCAAGTGTGGGGATCTATTTCCCCTGAGGGCCAGGAGGATCAGATCTTTAGCATTTTTCTACACATGCAGTGGTCAACAGACTGCTCGGAACCCTTGCTGAAGGACTAGAAAGCTCTCAAAGTCATTAATATAAAAATGATGGTTGGAAGACCCCTACACAAATGCCACTTAGGTTAATGAAACAGCCAGATACTTTTAGCAGAATAATCATCAGAACTGCAAATGCATACACAAAACAAAGAATGCAAACAAATACATAGAGGGAGCATGGCTTTAAACATATAAAAGCAAATTAAATTAAATTAAAGTTGTCTGAAAGATTTTATATGCTTTAATGTATTCACTGAGTCCAGGATGTTAATGCAGAGAAAATAGTCACATAAGGGAGGTAGCAAGGAATACTTTCAAGGTAACAATTTTGTTTCAGGCTGAGCTCTAACGTTTAACCTGTGAGATTACCAGCAAATCAGAAAAAAATGATAAACTGTAGTATGTTAGCTATGCTTTAAAGCAGGGGTCTCAAACTCGCGGCCCGCGGGCAAAATGCGGCCCCCGGGACGACAGTTTGCGGCCCTCACCTCTGCATCACATACCAGTTGTGGTGCGGCCCAGTATCAGCTAATTTTGTTTCATGCATACCTGGAGGAAGTCGGCTGCCTACCCGGAAACTGTCATAAGGTGACAGCCGACTAGGAGCATGATGGGAGAGTTCTTGCTCTATCATTTATTGAATAAATAAATTGCCCCGCAGAACCGCACTTTGCCCCGCAGAGCCGCACATTACCCCACAAAGGTGCTAATTTCCCCAGCAGATGCAAATCACCCAGCAGAGCTGCATATTACCCCCACAAAGCCGCTGATTGCCCCGCAGGGCCATGTATTGTTTTTAATCTGTTGTTTTCTTGTGGAAAACTTGATGCGGCCCAGCCTCACCCAGATTGTACCTCCAGCGGCCCCCGGGTAAATTGAGTTTGAGACCCCTGCTTTAAAGTAAAGCATAACATGTATATACAAAATCTCAATGTGGCAGATTTTTCTCTCTTACCACAAAAGGTTACTTGAATCAAAGATCGTACTAAAGAAAACAAAAATAGCAAAATACTGTATGTCACACTTAGAATTAAACCTCCCCTAGGTTTATAGGATTGTTAGTAGGGTTATCTTTAAATAAGAAAGTGTCATTCAGCACTACTATTCAGCATGTAACCTTGCTATGCTTGGAGTAACCCATCATTCATGGCCCGAAGTTGAGTTGGGAAAGAAGGAATAAAAAGCTTACCATTCAGCTTATATAAATGTCATGGTTTTCATTAAGTACAATGCAATAAAAGAGTGGAAGTGCAAAATATATTCCCATCATAAGTATACTCCATTTTAACAGCTGTACAATGATCTATTTCATCTAAGACATTTGTTTTAGGACTATTTATTAAAAGAAAAAAACGCCGTCTCAAGCCTGATGCCTTAAAACTTCATATTAAAGTGCACTTGTCACCTCAAAACTCTACTAATTTAGCTTCTACTAATGAAATAAACATTTTTGTAAATATATATACTGTATGTATTAAAAAAGTACCTTTACACAGTGTTTCTCTCTGTCATCTTCCCTGTCAGCCTGCCTTTTCTTTCCCAAGTTGGATGGGCGGGGCTAAATGATGATTGACATTATAGCTCCTCTAAGCAGATCCTTGCTAGATTGTGATTTAAGGGGTCTGATTGGAGGAGCTATAATGAAAAGGATGGGGGATTGGGGGGGGTGAGCACCAAAATAGCATTCCCTCCCTCCAGAAGTGCCCTAATTGGCTGCCTGGACCTGTTAAAACAACACAGACTGGGGCTTATTCATCAAACTGAGAATTTGACTGCTGAAGTAAATTCTCATCACTTCAGGTTGCTACACTCCAATTTTCTATTTCTTATTCACTAAACAGAGGATTCCCATAGCCAAGACGTAACTGCTTCAGCAGCTGTCTCTTGTGTATTGTGGTGTATTCAGTCGGACAAGAGCCCTACCATCAGCCCTGTAATTCGCCACTTCAATCTGGTGAAGTTAAACTAGTGAATGTGACACAATACGCCTTGTCAAATACGCTACTGCAACAGACTCTGATGATTGATGAATAGTCAAATTACCTGAGCACGCACACGTAAAATGGTGCAAAGTGCTCTGTAAGTCCGCAACTGTTTTATGCTGTCAAATTAGTTTCAAATGAGGCACATCTCAGAGGTTCCTGAATACATAAATATAGGGAAATGGAGAATAATTATGAATTCACATCTTTATGCTTCAATTCGGCCTTTCATGAATAAACCCCAAAATGTTCCCTGCAGTGTTTGAGAGACTGTTGCATTGGAAATATCTCACTTATAACTCCTGAACCCCTTTTTAATTCTAAAACAGTGGTGAATTTGTATTTTGGGAAATAATCATATTAAAACTTTAGTAAAAAAATAAAAACAAAACTGTCAATATTTTGAAAAATGTCAGAACAAACTTTATCAAGGATTGGCGACCTGGATGCCCAAGCACAGTGAAGTGTTACAGGTAGCACAGGGAAATGAACTGCTCCCTCTGGGATCCATGGTGCTGTTTGAAAGGAAACCTGCAATTTTCTTAAAAAAAACTGTTTTGCTTGAACAAAAATCAGTTCAAGATATTGGTAACTAAAAAAAATAAATAAATACACAATCACAGTGAACTACAGTAAATAGGGACACACAGATTATGCAACTAATAAAGTATTCCTTAGCAGCAACACTGTTCTTAATGATCCTCTGGCAGTATAAGGGGGGTGTAACCCAAACACAAACAGATGTGCCACAAAAAGGATGTATGACGAGTGCCTGTATACTAGCAGCAATTTGACTTGCGTGTTTATTTTTGGTTGTTTAGGCGGCTCTAAATTTTTTTTAGGGGGGGCTTTCTGAGAGGTTGTACACTGGATAACAGACAACCTTTTTAGTCAATAAAAAGCTTTAATAATTATGTTTGCCCCAAGGATATATGCTGCATTTAAAGAGCATCTGTGCAAAGCTTTACTGTTTATTCCAATGAGTACTGTAAATAGTGTTCTTTACAAACACCCACTGTGGTCATGTACAAAATACTTCCCCAGTAACAAGAGTTTCCACTGAATGGATTCCAAAATGAAATTAGTCCAAGGGTGTGCCAAGCAAGCTTACCATAACAATCTGAATATATTTATTCCAATGAAACTGACCTGCTGTAATTAATATGTCATCTGGAACATATCAGTTAATCTGAGAAACCAAAGCTTGTGCATTCAGAATTGCCAAGCCAACCAGACATACTCTAAGTGATGAAATATTATGTGTAACAATATATATGAAAACCAAGCTTAAAATCACAAAAAAAAAAACAAACTTGTTTTAATTGTTTCCTTTTCCTTAAATTTGTTTTATAACATTGTTTCAATACAATGATTGTTTTTTTTGTTACTTTGATAGACAGGATTTGGCATTACCACTAGGTTGTCATGGCAGCAGTTTTGGCACCCATCCTGGTTTATTCACTGATATTGGGGGTATTTGCCTATTAACGAGCCTGCTTTATTGCTCTACATAGTGACATAACCATTGCAATAAATGGACAACTTGTTTTTAACATTCCCCAACAAACCATTTCCTTCTTCCTCATTTTGATGTTTTTTTATGCATAGGACGAACACCAATGTAGAAATATATTTGTTTGATGGTGTGCATTTTGTTCCTGCTCAAGATTCATATAAAATACACTTTATTTCTAAAATTTTGATGTAAATTCCCATAGTTTATTCAGAGAATTTACATTGGGTACGGAAAGTATTCAGACCCCTTTACATTTTTCACTCTTAGTTTCATTGCAGCCATTTAGTAAGATCAAAAAACTTCATTTTTTTCTCATTAATGCACACTCTGCACCCCATCTTGAAAGAAAAAAAAAATGTAGATATTTTTGAAAATTTATCAAACAAGAAAAACTGAAATTTCACATGATCAGAAGTATTCAGACCCTTTGCTGTGGCACTCATATTTAACTCACATGCTGTCCATTTCCTTCTGATCCTCCTTGAGATGGTTCTACTCCTTCACTGGAGTCCAGCTGAGTTTAATTAAAGTGACTGGGCTTGATTAGGAAAGGCACACACCTGTCTATATAATACCTCACAGCTCACAGTGCATGTCAGAGCACATGAGAATCATGAGGTCTAAGGAACTTCCCAAGGAGCTCAAAGACAGAATTGTGGCAAGGCACAGATCTGGCCAAGCTTACAAAATAATTTCTGCAGCGCTCAAGGTTCCTAAGAGCACAGAGGCCTCCATAATCCTTAAATAGAAGAAGTTTGAGGCAACCACAACTCTTCTTCTCTTGGCTGTCCGGCCAAACTAAGCAATCATGGGAGAAGAGCCTTGGTGAGAGAGGTAAAGAAGAACCCCAAGATCTCTGTGGCTGACTCCTGAGATGCAGTAGGGAGATGGGAGAAAGTTCCACAAAGTCAACTATCACTGAAGCCCTCCGCCAGTTGGGGCTTTATGGCAGAGTGTGCCGATGGAAACCTTTCCTCTGTGCAAGACATATGAAAGCCCACATACAGTTTGCAAAAAGACACACAAAGGACTCCCAGACTATGCGAAATAAGATTCTCTGGTCTGATGAGACAAAGATTGAACTTTTTGGTGTTAATTCTAAGCAGTATGTGTGGGGAAAACCAGTCACTACTCATCACCTGCCCAATACAATCTTAACAGTGAAACATGGTGGTGGCAGCATCATGCTATGGGGGTGTTTTTCTCCCATATCCCTACTGCATCTCTGGAGCTCAGCCACAGTAATCTTGGGGTTTTTCTTTACCTCTCCCACCAAGGCTCTTCTCCCATGATTTCTTAGTTTGGCTGGAAAGCCAGGTCGAGGAAGTGTTGTGGTCGTCCCAAACTTCTTTCATTTAAGGATTATGGAGGACACTATGCTCTTAGGAGTGCTGCAGAATTCGTTTGTAACCTTGGCCAGATCTGTGCCTTGCCACAATTCTGTCTCTGAGCTGTGAGGTCCTATATAGACAGGTGTGTGCCTTTCCTAATCAAGTCCAATCAGTTTATTTATTTTATAGTCAGTTTATTACTGAAGCTTCTCCCACTTACTTCCTCTTCAGCAGTTCAATTTGGAATCTTAATGGAACATTACAACTTCCAACTGTAATTTGCCTGTCTATTTGTCTCTGTTAAAGAAATGCTTTTTGCAATACATTTTCAGTTTCTAATCACTTTCTTTTAGAAGCTCCTTCTCTGTGTTACCAACATCATCTTCAGCAGTTCAGTTTGGAATCTGAATCTTTTATTCAGGGATCTGAATAAGTGGTTTGAAAATCCAAGTGACTAATCAAAACCTTGTAGGTGTGTTATCTCACAGATCTGTTGCCCAACTGCTTCCTTATGAATGTTTTTTCAGAATTCTCAAGTCTGTGGCAACAAATTCCACACTGATCAGCTGAAGACAGAGTTGGACTGGCTCACCAGAGGATCCTCCAGTGGACCCCAGCATTGGTGGGCCAAAGTCTTTACCAAAAAGCATAAAGGGTATGAGGGTGTAGTGTTTTGAGGTGAAAAATTTTGCCCTAATAATATGAACATATCTTTGGAGGATAGTCCAGGTTTTGTAAATCTTTGTAGAGACTTAGGCAATAACTAAAAAACACATGGTAACACTGTAGCACATAATTTTAAGTGACAACAAATGGATACAAAATTATTTTTCTGTCTGCTACTACTAACTACTGTAGGTAACATGGTGTTATTGGAACTGTAATCCATCTAAACAAGGTACATTGTAATACTGCAAATGGGTGATATGGCACAAGCAAAAGGTAAAATTAAAATTAGAAGTGAGAGAAGCTCTTATAGCATCAATGCTTATCAGGTGCTAAAACAGGTTTCAAAGTGTAAATGTATTTTATTTTATTTTCCAAAACTGACATGTGTATAATAAAGGATAATGCACCCACTTATGAAATTTATGAGCATATTAAAAGTAATCCTGGAATTACAGGACCTTAAACACAAAGGGGACTTTTAATATTTTCATGGTCCTGTTATAATACAGTCATGGAACTATAGTGATTATTATTATTCCTATCAATTACAGAATACATAATTATATATTATGAATTATAAATTACATAATATGGTCCAGAACGTCAAAAAAGATTTCCAGAAGAAAATGCAGTAATACTTTATTCAATCCAGTTTAGCATGACAGAAAGGGGAATTGAGAATGCTGCCATTTATAGCAGAATATCCATTTGACACAAATGTAACATAATTTAAAGCTAATATTAGTTCTCTGAATTAGAGTGATGTAACACTGGGAAGTCTGGGAAGGCAAAACACAGGGTAGGAATCCTGAGAAAAAAAACAAGCTTTGTATTTTAACAACTTGCACAACTGCAAAGCCTTGTTCATCTTTGCTGTACTACACTCTGTTTTGTTTTAAAAAC
>WMED01020448.1:0-12156 GCA_019650415.1 Pipa parva
TTTCCTCATTAGAGGAGGTACGTCGCTGGAACGCTGGAGGAGGTGAGTGGGGGGTGCGGGGCAGGGGGGTCAAGTTTAGCAATGGGCGATGTGGATGACAGTGCCCCCAAATAGATTGCACCCTGGGCCATCTCCCACATCGCCCATCAGTAGAACCGGCCCTGTGTGTAATAAATAATTCTGCTTCAGATGAAACATATACTTGGGAGAAACGCATCTCACTAAGGTATAGTACTGCAAATGTAAAGATGTAATCTGACTGTAGTTCTCCTTTAAGGCCTGTCTGGAGGTTAGTAATTTGAGGATAATTTGACTAAGCATAGTCTGGCTAGCATTTACGCTGCCAGATATCCTGATGCTTTAGGTACCCTTTAAATGCAGTTTACTCCTGTAACAGTAGCAGCTTGCCTGCTATTGAATCATTATAGGCTTAGTAACTTGAGGCTTCTTGAGTCCCTGTGCTGCCTGCTGCCTGTATCAGTAGCTTAACTGTGTTGTAAAAAAATAGCATCTAAACATATTGAATTTATTTTGTTCCAAGACAGCTGTAATTTGTATTGCCAAAGAGAAAACAGTGCTGTGTATCAGTAAATGTGTGCAAAACAAATGAATCTTTCAGTTTCTGTTCCTTAATGTAATATATTCAACCAAATTGCATATGTGTTCATCCTTTAATAAAGCTAAGCTATAGGAGGTAGACAAGATAACAGAAACATCAAGGACTACTTGAAGGGCATAAGTCAATATTAGCATCCTAAGTTACCCCCTACATAGTTAGACTCCACTAACTTTCTTTAGCATCACTGGCGGACCCACAGAGGTCATGTTAGTGACCTGGCTCAGTTCTCCAGGGGGCTTGGCCACCACCGCTGTGACCTCTGTAGTGCATCCTGGTGGCCCTGGTGCAGATCGTACACCAGGGCCCACCCCCTCGAAGTTCCACCCCTGAAGAGCAGAGTATACAGAGAGTTGGCAGGTAAGCAAGCAGCAATACCAGTATGCAGACAGGTGGTGGCTAGAAATGAGGTTATGAAAATATGTGTAAAAATGTTATGCTGAACCTCATTTTACCCTTGCTTTCTCGATGGAATAGACTCAATTTTAAAATTAATGTTAATAATAAATCTATAGAGAATCTTTCCTTTCTTTAGTGTGTATTACCAGTATCGCCACTTGATACCTTTAAAGTGAGAATTAGACTGTCCAATTCTCAAACACCGGAGTCCCATAGCAAATCCAAGACCTCAACAATGGTAACGTCACGACCGCAAAAATATTCCCATAGTGAAGTTGTGACCACAACAATAGTCACCTATTGTGTAGTGTATGACCATCATTAGCTGGTGAATTCACCACACCACAGAGATTGCTGAATACCCGAATATGGGGAAGTGGCAAATTCACGCCTTTACGAGACAATTTGGATTCTAGTCAATAATCCCCTTAATGAGAATTTGACTAATGAAATGAATTCTCATCAGTTCAGGTAGATGGATACACACCGATTCTCTACTCCTTATTGGCTAAACAGAGAATTCCCATAGCTAGAATGCAATGAGTCAGTAGGCGTCTCTTGCATAGTGTAGCAAAGTCAGATAGACAGTACAAGAACCGGCCATCAACTCCGTAATTTTCACTTCAGTTTGGTGAAGTAAAAGTATTGAATAAAACACAATGCGCCTTGTCAAATTTGTTACTGCGACAGATTCAGATTCTTGATGAATAGACACATTACCTGTGCACATTACCTGTGCATGCACATGCGAAGTGCTCCGTAAAGTTTGTGGTCATAAGAAGTCAAAATTGGTCTGAAATTCATCACATTGCAAAGCTTACTCAATACACCAGTATAGTAAATGTGAAATCACACATTTATGCGACTATTCAGCCTTTCATGAATAACTAAATTTGTACCACATTATGTTTCTTGTCACCTAAAATCTATAAAGCTGTGGTCATTGAGGGAGAAGAGCATGCAGGGCAGCTCATAACAGACTTTGGTGTTTGGGAAGAGTGGTATCAAGAAGTTTATTTCCTTCCCACAATCTTAAACAGTCTTTTCAGGGATTTAGTTCTCATCAAAATCATATAATTACTGTAGTTACTTTCTTGTTTATAATACTAATTATAAAAAAGAAAAATGTATATTATATTTTTCACCACCTGACCTTTGCCACCATGTTCTTTTCTTATTGAAGGGTTTGTGGTCCAAGGATCAAATGGAGAATATGCCTATCTTACTAAGGAAGAACGCCTGGAAATAGTGCGCAGAGTGCGACAAGCGGTGCCCAACAACAAACTTATATTGGCTGGGTCAGGATGTGAATGTAGGTAAAGTTCTGTAAGAGTTTAGTCTTGTTTCTTTTATATACATTAACTTGCCTTAAAAGTTTTGGTGTCAATCATAGTTGAAAAACTGAATATAGGCTGGTGTTATTTATTCTAAAATTCCATGGTATGCATGTGACAAAACCTACGGATTCTGGTTCTTTCCCACATAAAGGTTGGTTCACAAAATTTTTGCCCAGACACAGGCAAAACTATTTAGTACCAGTGACACTAAAAAGTACTTGTAATTGTGTTTGAAGCCAGGCCGTTTGTGCTTTTATCTAACACACCCAGTCTCAGAAAAGAAGGGTGTACTTGGAACAATTTGTCTTTCCGTGTATACCGGAAAAAAATGAAAGTCCTGGAGATTGCTTACCTCTCAACCTCTAGGTTATACCCCTTATTCCACACTGGGCAGTGCTAACTACTGGCCTAAACCCCCTATAACATGAGCTAAATTGTTCTCTAGTTATAAAGCTACTTGCAGGTCCTAGGGATCAGAAGAGCCCTTCAAACTTTCTCCACACAGAGGAAAGGGAAAGCAGGACTTCTTCACAGAGTTCAGTAGGGCATTTCAAGGAAAATGACAAAAGAGATCCTATATACCCCACTATAAACAAAAAAACACAAACAATTATCACGCAATAATTAATATACTCGGGTTATATTACAACAGTAGCAGGCTGAACTGAGGAATTTATAAATGAATACCTTACATAGCAAATGTGGGATGTTCTGAAGTTATTAGAGTTGACTGTTACCTCAGAAAAGCTCGCTTCATAGTATCTCTGAAATATCTTGCTATAGTTAACAAAAGGAGGGCAGAAGCGAGCACATGTAATAAATGATATCCAAATGCGCTGATGGTTCTAACAAGGATAACAAGTATATAGAAAGCAAAAAGGAGAAACAGCATCCAATTGAAAGCACACACCAATTTATTAGTATTCCAAATCAACACACATAGAAAAGAGCAAAAAAAAAAAGAGTTAAAAACCGTTAAACTCCCATTCAGGGGAGAAAGCGTAAACCCTCAAAAGCGGGTGTAACCACAAAGGCTTTAATCCTCCTATAAGAACATAATGAGATCTAACAAAGTGTAAAGTATAAATAGTGTAAAGGTCCTCAAACCAGGAAGTAAAATTACTCTAATATACTAATAAATGCAAGTACCAGAAAAAAATCACTCCACAAAGAAAAGCAGCAATAGTATAAGGGCCAGAGAAGGACATAAGGATAATTACCCAAATAAGTAATAAAGTGCCGCTATGCCTTGTATCTTGCTAAACATAGCCAATCTCGTATTATTGTCCCAAGAGCCAAGTATATACTTGGTGAAACGCCAACTCCAAGCTACTGGTGAAATACATATTTTAGTTCTGAGCCACGTTCCTTGTTAGAATGCTTTCCAACACATGCTGCTAGATGACACAGTTATTTGACAAGCCTGTATTGATATGATCAGGTAGCTGTGATGGATGCCAAGGCTTATTTGTTTATTTCCAGGTCCAATAGATCATCTTTCTGCATTGTAATGTGTAGAGGCAATAGGGTTTTCCAATACAAACAGGTGTTAAATTATTCTGCAGTAGACACACAAGCCTGCTTTTTTGTTTTATTTATTGTTGTTTGAATGTCCTTAGCTACCCAAGCCACTATTCAGATGACTGTGGAGATGGCTCAGACTGGAGCAGATGCTGTCCTCGTGGTGACCCCATCTTACTACAAAGGAAAGATGACCAGCTCTGCACTTGTTCATCATTTCAGTCAAGTAACTGTCAGATAGAATGGTCCTATACAATGCTCTCTGTCATTGCTTCAGATCAATAAGAAGAAAATTTAGACAATACTTTGCTATATCTATCCTTGACATTTTTATGATCTATATATTTCTTTATAATGCCTTTCAGATATCATACAGACAGTTGTTAAATTTAGGTAGAATTTGTCATTTTTAACATTCTTACCTAGTGCAAAAGTGTCTGCAGCAGAATGAGCAATAAAAAATGTCAGAAATTAGGCATGATAAGAGAAGTTAGCACATGCTTCTCTAAGGATGTAAAAGAGGAACTAAACACTATATTCATTTACTATTTCATAAGTCTTCAATGGAAAAAAAAACAACCTGTGCATTGATCTGAATTGGGGTTGAAGGTAGGTGTGTCTTTGGAACTTACCAATCTTTATTTCTTATATTTTTTAGGTTGCTGACCACTCCCCTGTCCCTGTGATTCTGTATAGTGTACCTGCCAACACTGGCTTAGATTTACCTGTGGATGCCATAGTTACTCTTTCCCAACACCCTAACATCATAGGTCTAAAAGACAGTGGAGGAGATGTAAGTTCTTTTCTTTAAACATTTTATTTGTATTTCCTTTAATACCTGGATGGCCACTTCCCATCATGTACAAAGTGTTCAAAATATAATGTTTTAGGGTGGTACACAGACCCTCTTCATTAGATATCTGTTAAAGTAAGGCTGAGTACTAGCCTGAAATGTTATATTTTGCACACCTCATGCAATAAATACGTTTTTCCCTTTGCAAATTGATCTGACTGTGAGGAATCATTCTTATCTACTCGTGTTTACATTAAAGGGGTTATTCACTAAGGTGCGAATTCGACGGTCGAATTTGCAAACAGCGGATTCCCATAGCAAATCTGCTACAATTTCCCCATTGTAAAGTTACAACAATTTTTTAATGTTACTATTGCAACAATTTTCCCATAATAAAGTTGCAACTGCGACAATATTTTCATTATAAAGACTCAACTGCGACAGTTGCAGCCTATTGCAACTGTCTTTATCTGACGAATTCGCACTTATACGCAACAATTCAGACTTTAGTGAATAATCCCCCAAATCTTTTGGTTAGGTGCCTGGAAGCCTTTTCAATAAAATGTCAGCAGAATAATAATAGGAATTGCCAATTCCCTTCTTTTTGTTTGGATAAATATAATCCACATAATGACAAAATGTCCACGAATTTGGGGGAAACAAGACTCAAACTAGTAGATAAAAATGCAGCTAGCATAATGTCAAAAACTGTGCAAAAATTCTCCACATGACAGAAAATAACATTCTTTGATAATAGCCAACTTCTGCCAAATTTACATATCTTTGGGATAATATGCATTTTGCATGCCATTTTTAGTGCAGCCTGAATGGTCTCCCAATTCCCAAGCACTGTTGACAGGTTCTCTAAGTTGGCAGAAGTGAACAAACCAACTACATTTGAAGTTGACAGCTAATTTCAATCAATCCAAACATGTCAAAAGAAAATGGTTTCTTGATGACCCTTATATAGTCTTGTGGCCTAGTTGAAAAAAAATACTCAAGTGCCAACATAAAATAGGTGGATATCATACAGCTTATAACCAATTGGGCCAGTCTACCCTAGAGAGTTGAAAATCTTTATTTTCTGTCCTTGTGTCACTCTCTTCCCAGAAGTAAACAGTGGACTGATGGAGGTCTCCCCAAAAAGCAGAGGTTCTGGCTTTTCAACTCCCATATTTCACCACCTTCTTGTTCCCAACTTGCAACAGTCTGTTGTTACTCTTCCTTCAGGTTGCCATTGCCTAGCATTTTGATACAGCCAAGGCTATCACAAGGTGCTTGACAGACCTCCTGTATTGTCTAAATTGGCCATCTTTAGCTCTGTCTTAAGTACTGGTCAGCTGCCCTGACTATTATTATTTTTACCATAACTTTAAATATTTTTAAAATATATACATTTCTTTTCACCCTCTTCCCACAATACTTATTTACAAAATTCACTGTCAGTGCATGAGTACTTTAAAGGGGGTTATTGAATAAGTGAGAATTCAACTCTTCAGGTGGCTACCCCCTGATTCTCTACTCCTTGTTGACTAAACAGCAGATTCCCATAGTAAAGTCATGACCCTGACAATTGTAAATTTGCAATAGTATTCCCATAATGAAGTCATGACTGAGACAGTAGCCGTCTAATGCAGGGGTCTGCAACCTATGGCTCCTGAGCAAGATATAGCTCTCTCAGTGCTTCCAGGTTGCTAGCCAATCCTGAGCCGCTGACGTCACATATGACACCAGCGGCTTCGGATTCAACAGGGGCTGAGCAGAGCCGCACGTATATGGCGCTCTCAGCCAAAAAGGATGCCGATCCCTGGTCTATTGTTAGCTGGCAAATTCACACCTTTACACGACAATTCGGACTTTAGTCAATAACCTCCTTAATGTCAAGCTGAATTAAAAACAAAACTTTCTTTTTTTTTTTTTTTTTTAATTTTGACCCTTTTAGGTAACTATGGAGCAGAATTAAATATAAAACTAAAGTAAAACGGAGGCCAGCTGCAACATTTCTCTTCGATATAAAAAAAAAGTATTTATAACTAAACAAAATTAAAATTTAAAATATGAACACAAATTTATAATTAAACTGCCATATTTTTAATACTGTAATATATATTTTTGCCTTGGTTAATCTAAGGCAATAATGAATAACTTTAGTCTGCAGTAGGTGCTACAGTGATAACATTTCTTCTTTGCCATTTACTTGATAAATGACCCACTGGAAGGATGCAACAGGACGACAAAGAGGAAGTAACTTTAGATGGCAGTTCAAGTTCCAAAGATGAGAAAAATAAATTTGGTGTGGGATACCAATGAAGTCTCACAATCTCGGGTGCTCTTAATCCTCTAATTAATTGAGCTATTCATTAGTGCATGCTATTCAGATGGTAACTTTAGCTGAAGTTTAGCCTACAATTTGTAGCTTAGCTAAAAGCCAACAATTTGACCTTTGCAAAAATGGTTTCCATCTGAGATATCACTGCACCAGGATTTAGAAAGTTTGTACTTGTGCTGTAATAGGTAATGTCAGTGTTTACATATAATCTAATAGTCATATGGCTTTGCAAACAATGGCATAGAGCAGATATTTCTAATATTTGTTGATAGCTGGGTTAAGTTGGCTGGTACTTTGAGTAGGTTGTATAACCTTATTCCAAGAGATGTTTATAGAATTAAGATCAAAATCAATCACAAAGATCAGTGAATACTATGAAAGCACAGTTCACTCTACCATTACTGGTCTGCATTTTAATAAATAAATAAATAAAAAAGTACATGAACTCTCATGGGTTTTAGTCCTTTCATCAGCATGAACCAGTAAAGTTAGAATTTATTAGACTAGGTCAGGGGTCGGCAAAGTGCGGCAAAGCCACTTGCAGCTCTTTAGCTGCCTTGTTGTAACTTGAAGCGCACCTTCGACGCCCCGCCCATGACCACCGATTGCTCTTCTGATTGGTAATAGTCAGGTCATGTGGTCAGGAGAGTGCGCTCCTCACAAAATAGTTGTCACCACTGGAGGAGGGAGCGAAATGGCATCCTCCTCAAGGAAGTTTGCCAACCCCTGGATTAGGTAGTATTTTACCAGTCCACTATTCAGTGTATTCCAATCTGCTGTACGTCATTGTTTTCTTCTTAAAGAATTGTAAGTGTATAAAGTCATTGGGGGGAATTCACCATTCAGTGAAGTGAGCTCCGAAGCCTTCGCCTCACTTCGCATTGACTGTTATGCACTCGCTGCGCGCAGACATCAGCATGCGCATTAAAGGGATTCCCGTCTCGGCGAGGCTACTCTTTTGGTCTCGCCGAGACGGGAATTCCTTTTAATGTGCTCGTTGATGTCCACGCGCAAGACATCAGCATGTACATAATACCATTTGCGAAGTGAGCCTATTTATAAACCTCTGCAGTATTTTTCTGTGATCAAAGGTATGTCATTTTCAAAAACTTTCATTTTATATTAAATCTTATCTGAAGCCCTGTGCTGATGAGTCAGGCTATAATGCCGCCTCTTTCTGTTAAAAAGAAAAAAAAGATGAAGCAGGGAAATTGTCCCTTATCTAAACACAATAGTCTTTTCCAGAATTAGTAAATCTTTTATTTTACTGCTGATCTATTTAACTAATGTGTATGCATTGCAAGGAATAAGCAAAAACTGTAATTCCTGGTTAAAATTCTTTAATTATTTACCTCTCCCCATTTTTCTTTGCCTACATAATATTGTGTAAAGAAAAATGAGTTAGTAATGTCTCTGCTGGGGCTGAAGGGAATGATTAATCTACATAAAGCGATGCAGAAGATGTTGGCGCTAAATAGACACAATAAATAAATAACATAAATATTGTACCAGCTGAAATCATGCTATATTTTCTGATACGTAAAAGATCCAGTTTTCATACTAGTCTCTACTGCATGTTTAAAATATGTGATGGGTTAGTTTGCTTGATTCAGTTAATATTTCTTTTGTTTCCTACGTAAATCTAATCACCCCACTCTGCCCAGAATTGTTATAATGTGATCAGTCAGAAACTTAAACCTTAAAATGTAATTACTGGGTTGGAGTTCAGTAAGGTCGTACTTATACTTGCAGATAAATATATATTGTTGATTGAGAAGCATGGCAATGGCAATTTGGCATGGCAAATTGGAACAGTCACTAAATATGACATTTTAATCATTAAGGAACTGGAATGCTGTGCAGATTTAAAGTCCCCTTATGCCTTACAATAAATCTATTTTATTATTTAACCCAACAGTCCATACAATTAGAGGACAAAGGGGCACAGACAAAATACAATGCTGGTTTTGATGCATGACATATCAGTTGTGAACAGATCCATAAACTTCATATTATTAAAGGATCATCAGTACCAGAAAAATAAATTGACATGGTAGTTAAATTATGAAATATTAAAGGAGAACTAAAGTGCTGGTGTGTCTATGGGTGAGGGCGCTGGGGGGGATCTAAATATAGTAAAAGTTTGATGTCCACCACTGCCTCCTTCTTTATGCTCCAGCCTCTCTTTATCCTGCAGTTTCCAGTGTTATGATCCCTTTAAAGATTCGACTCCACACCTTCATCGTCAATGCAAGCACAGAAGCTATATTAGGTCTCAAAACCGCTGCTGTGTATGTGTGCACTGGAGAGAAAATGGAAAACAGGAAGTGATGGGGATCGTGATGCTGGAACCTGTAGGATGGAGAGCAGCTGGAGAAAGAAGGAGGAGGCAGTGGTGTATAAAAGACATCGGTTGGGAAGTATATTTAAACCCTGCATACTCCCTTACCCCAAGACATTCCAGAGCTTTAGTTTCATAGACATACCATCAGTTCTTCTTTAAGTAGGTTTACCAGATCAGCTGAAAACCTTTACAGCTGTTTCACTTTATGACTGAGGTACAGGCTTTCTATAAAAACATATGCTGAGTTTATCAGCACAATGCCCAAAGTTAAAGACATCAGGATAAAGCAGGATTATTTAAAAATGGAAGATTTTGGGATAATATACTTTATGGTAAGAGTTTACCAACCTCTAAAACAATCACATGGATCTTACCAACCATTGGCCATGAACGTGGGAGATAATATAAGTTCACTTCCTGTACAGAATGATTTGTAATTAGTGGTTTCTGGGCCTGTTCACACTTAATAAAGAGCCAGAGAGAGTTAAACATGCCAAGCAATAGTAATCTAGACCTTGACTGCAGTCATTCTTCCTTCACCTTGTTTATTATGCACTTAACTGGGAGAACTGGATTTCTTGAAAATATGTAAATATCTGCATCTTTAGATAAAAGTTTTTAATTATCCTTTAGATCACTCGCATAGGTCTCATAATACACAAAACCAAGCATCTGGGCTTCCAGGTATTATCTGGGTCTGCTGGATTCTTACTTGCAGGATATTCTGTAGGTAGGTACAGATTACTACATATTTATAATTGATTGTGTATACAGTGTACTTTTTGCTTTAAGGAAATACCACAGTTGGTATAATACCACAGAGCTGTTTACTTTTTTTCTTATAAATGTTCATTAAAATACATACACATATGGTCTCCTACCCAAAACGCTCTATTTATCTTGCATTTTTAATTAGCAATTGGACATTATATACTGTCGATTCTGGTTAATTGGATCACATTGGGACATGATCATTTTGGTCCTAATAACTGGCTGGTCAGATTATACGAACAAACAGTATATTACAATTTTTTATGTCATGTCTTGTTTTCCATCGAGACAACCAACCATCTGTAGCTTTGAAATTGTCATTGCCCAGATTTTTAGCAAGTTCTTCTGCTTTGCACTTTAACATTAAGATACCTACTCTCACACCTCGTTCAGTAACAATGTCAAACCATTCGTTAAGGGCCTCATCAACATCTGGATCCTTGCCTTCAAGTTTCCATTTTTGCAAAGTTCCTCCTCCTTTACATTGTGCCCATTCTTCTCGCAGATCATTCTCTTGTTTTACCAAGCGCACAATTTTAGTCTTTGCTAGGCCGGTAATTTCCACCAACCTACACTGACTAGTGTTTGGTGGTTGTTGCTTGATCTGATCCAGGAAACCAATTTTTTTGAGCTAATGTCAAGTCACATTGTGGCATTTTGGTAGGGGACAACTGCAATAAGTCTATGGCTGCTCCAATCCCCTGAGTGAAAAATGCACAGTCAAACGGGTGCTCAGGAGGGAGGCAGACGACTCAAAGATATAGCATAAAATAGTAACAAACCTCCGGCACTCCAAATTAAGTAAAAAATCTTTTCCTTTATTGAGCCAACATTAAAAGCAAAATCTTTAAAAGCAGAGACAGCACCTACGGGTTTTGTGCGTTAGGCACTTAATCATGGTGTGCAACTTGTGACTTCCTTTTCTTATTTGCACTCCTGTTCCTTGGTCCAATTAAATGGAATTTTGGTCCAAATAACCGAGTAATATTATGCTTGTTTAATAGAATTAGTTTCAGTTCAGTAGGATTCGGTCCTAATAACCGGCTGGTCCAATTAACCGGTGGTCCTATTAAGCGGATTTGACTGTAATATATAATGAAGTATTTTACTCTTACATCTTTCAGCAGCCAGATAATTTTATGTTAGAATGATTGGTGTTCCTGAGAAATAAGCTTTAACTAACTCCCTTGTCTGAGAGTATCTTTACTTCCGCTGGCATAATAGGTTTATCATTTTCTAATCTATGAAACTTTGATTCATGAAAGCGCAATTTATATGCAAATATAGAAACTGGCATGCTTCGAGGGAGGCTAAATTGGTTATTACTATTATTACTAGGGTTATCACTATTTTCTCCCTACGAATGGCCTTTGAAATGTGTGTCTGCTTGTTTCTACCCTGCATAAAGTTTATATGTGCAAATGCTTGTAATATGAAAACAGCTGTCATTGAAAAATTGCAAGGTTGCTTAGATGTGGCCATATTTTAAAAATTTCCAAGTAATCCTCCTGCCGCACTTCTCAGTGCCTCACATGCTGCTGTCTGAGGAACATGGGGATTTCACATAAAGTTTGGTGTGTCACAACAGGATGAACAGCTTCAGTATCTTGCAGAGCTTGGCCACATAACAGTGCTCTGAATCAGGTCTCTAATATGATCAGTTACTTTTGAGGGTTCAGTTAGGCTGAGGTGGACAAGGTGGACCCGCTTTGCTACATTGAAGAAGAACCAATTTAATTAATAAAAGAAGATTAAGGGATGACCTTTATAACCATGTATAAATATATCAGGGGTCAGTACAGAGATCTCTCCCATAATCTATTCATTCCAAGAATTGTAAGTATAACAAGGGGGCTTCCTCTGCATTTAGAGGGAAAAAAGTTTCTGCACCAATAATGAAGGGTATCATTACTGTAAGAACAGTGAGGTTATGGAAATCTCTGCCTGAAGAAGTTGTTATGGTTAATTCCATTTCAGTTCAAAAGGGGTTTGGATGCTTTCCTTCAGTGTAAGAACATTTCAAGTTATGGGTACTAGATAACTGAA
>WMED01020449.1:0-12156 GCA_019650415.1 Pipa parva
ACTTTGTAAAAATTAACATTTGTGTCATTCTCAAAACTTTTGGCCATGACTGTACAGCGTGTTTAAATGTATGAAATTTTAATGTTTTCCTTTTACTGGTTATCACTCAAACAGTGCCTTTGAAACTGAATCAGCAGAGATGTGATAAAGGGCTTGTCTGTCTTTAAAATAATTTTAGTACAGTAGATTGCAGTATTCTAAGACAGCAAGCGGTCTTCATTCTTTATTTGTTGCAGTTTTTGTATTATTTAACTTTTTTGTTCCAGACTTATTTACATGTAAATGGTCCATTAACCTAGCAACCATTCACTGCGTTATGTACAGGCTGGACTAGTGCCTAAATGGAATGATAAGCAAAGAAGAGTGATATAGAAAAATCAAGTCAATTGTATATCTGATTCCTAATGTCAGTGACCCTCATCAATCAAAAGATTATATCAAAGCAATCGACATTGATGAAACAAAATAAAGAAAATCAAAAAGAAATGCAAGATAAATTCCAGTGTGAAAAACCACTTCTATGTAGTGTCCTTTAAAATCAACAAAATTAAATACTGAAACGTTTTGCCTTCAGTTGAATAAACAGACTTTTCATTGACATACTGCATTTCTTTCCTTTATGTTAATATTTGGAAGTCTGTCCACTTTTTATATGGTCTGGAGTTTACGGTAAATCTGTTAATTCCTTTCTGATGGTATCTGTACAATAATGCTTCATTTTTGCTAATATTTGTAAGGAAAATCATTATCAGAAAATATCACTAGGTGGCTCTGCTTAACAAGATTTAATCAAATGCTTATAACCAAGCTTAAGGCTGAATAAAAAGCCTATATTGTTTCTAAATGCTTTGTATATTTTCCCTTATGTAAACTTGTAATGATTCAGCAACATACCTGAATAGCTGGTTTCCTATGTCAATATGATAAATATGATTCCATGGATAAATTAAAGCAACACTAAACTAAAAAACACCAACACTGATCTTGGTTAAAAAACATTTATCATCTGGGGTTTCTGTAACCACTGAAGCTTTAATCCTGAAGCTGATGGGAAGTCCTGCTTATGCAAGTGATTATAATAAGCTTATTTAGAAGGCCAGACAAGAAATTGCATTAAAAGCCATCTTGCAGTGGATTCTCGCATCTGCCTCTGGGAAATATGTCAGGGGATAAGCTTATTAGACAGTACTAAGTTGTCTTTTTCATAATCATGGAAACTTGGAAATCATGGAAAATATTTGATTTTCATAAAAATACCCCAGAAAGTGCTTTAAAACTGACCATAAACGCATTGATGCATGCAACAATGATTGCTTAGTATGATAATTGTTGCAAATAAAAATCTTAATGTGTTTGTGATCAGTTTAGTAATAATGATTGGTTACTTGTAATAAATAGTCATCTTTACACTAGAGGATTCTGGACAGTTTTCTCAAGAACTGTCAACATTGCTTGTGGAACAAATCCTATCTTTTTACCGTAAGCCTGTGACTGTAATGGTGATCTTTTGTTACCCTGTACCTATTGTTAGGGATCTTCCTTCACCTAACACCAAACAGCTATTATCCCATTGACTACAAAGGTTTTTCAAGCTCTTGAAATTGTAGCTAAGATGGAAGGCAATGGCTGTCCATTTCCACTTTAGATAAATAGGGAACATAAAATATATACAGTGATAATTTAAAAAAAGAAGAAGAAATCATGGGAGGATGATGAGTTTATTCACAATTTGCATAACCACAGTCAATTTCCTAGCCTGAAATTTACTTGGAATTCTGTATATATTAAGGGGAAGTAGTCTAAGGTCAGAATTTTTATACAGACCTGATAAGACCATTCTCAGACACTTTAAACACTTAGGGCAAAAGTTATTGAACTTGGAAAGACCGCTCGGGGTCTTTCCGAGATTACCAGGAGAAATCTTGCATTGTTCTCGTAAGATTTCTCGAGATTGAGTTTTTCAATCTCGATTTTTCAAATAATTTTTTGATGGAAAGGTAGCCGTACTTTTACATTAGTAGCATGGCTACCTTTCCATAGAAAACTTTGAAAAATCGGGATCGAAAACTCGATCTCGAAAGAAATCTCGCAAGAACAATGCAAGATTTCTCCTGGTAATCTCAGAAAGATCCAGAACAGTCTTAATAAATTTCACCCTTAATATGTTATTTACTATTGTTTCTGAGGTTTTCAGTCAATTATTATATTACCCTTTTGAGTACTTCATCAAAATGTATCTATTTAAAATTGATGTTGGGCATTAATAAACATTTGACCATTGTTTTTGGGGAATGTTAATGTAACATTGTAAAAACTCTTTGTTTTAAGTAATGGACGTGTGCTCCAACCTGCACAAGTATGTGATGTTCTGAAAGGAGTCATAATGGTGATCTGTTACTTCATGATGCACTATGTCGATTACTCCATGATGTACCACTTAATAAGAGGACAGTCTGTGATAAAGCTTTATATTATATATAATATGCTCGAGGTAAGTTTTCTTTAGATCATACTTTTTTTTTTTTTATTTACTTCTCTTAGGGATTCACATACACAGAAACCATTACATTGCAGACAATAGCTTATTATGTATTTTCCATCCTGTGGCTGGGCAAATATATATTTATATATAATCTATGGTTAAAAGTACATGTTGCTTCTGTGTGACATTTAGAAATATATATTTCAATCTTATCCTTTTTGGAGTTGCGTATTGTTTTGCCTTGGAGTAGGGACCTGCTGAGTTTTACATCAGCCTTAAATAGGATGCATAGCATTCTTAATTTGCTATTGTTTGTAGAAGGTAAAGAAGGAAAATGTTTCCCAAAAGAGCAATGCTTTTTACAGGAATCGGCAGAATCAGCTTTTGAAAATCCTTTAATGACTGTCCCTTTCCCAGGATTCACAGTGCCTGCTGTGATTAGTTATGACAGAATTTCTTGCTGCAGGTTAGCAACCTGTGTTCTTGGGAGTGAAATGGGTGGAGATAACTGCTTACAACTGGTTATTAATGTGCAAAATACCTTGTGCAAAAATAAAGTATCTTGCTACGGATGCGTCGCCTGTGCACAAACAGAAAGATCTCTAACACCATGACTTACTGCTGTAGGCCTTTTTCACAATGCAATCCTTGGTCTGATTTCTTTTGGGCTCACACATCTTTTATCACCTATACTCGTCTCTGCTTATATCTATGGCTAACATGGTGCTACACTCTTAAAACTCACCTCAGAGTTTAAAGGGCCTTCTGTTGTTGTCTACTTCACTTGTGCTTTTTATTGTGGTTTCCTGCTCTGCAAAACACAGAAAATGAGGAAAGGTGCAGCCTCATTTAACTCTGTGGTGTGTGTTTTGTTGCAATACAGTTACAGTTTTCACAACTTATATCTGTACCTTGAAGAATCCAGGTGTAGCCTTAGCCTTTGTTTTTCATCATCCAATATGCTCTTGTATTTACAAACCTAGTTTGCTGATTAACGGCTCTATTAAATGATTTGTTTTTAGGTTGCAGATCGTCTCTTTTCATCTGTTGGACAAGACATTCTCGATGCACTTTATTGGACAGCTACAGAACCCAAGGAGAGAAAGAGGGCACATCTTGGTGTTATCCCTCACTTCTTCATGGCTGTACTTTATGTCTGTATCCTTTCCATAGTCTGTGAATCCTCCTTTAAATCACTGAATATGAATCTACCGATTGTATTACAAAATACCATAGCATTGATAGTAGATTTTCATATTTATCATGCTTTTTTGTTGAATTTATTTTGGGAAACTTGGACTTGTAAAAGGGGTGAGTGTAGCCAGCTTGACTCTAAGAATCATTTTCCTTAACTGTCCTGCCCTCAGTTTTACATGCCATCCTTATACTTGTGCAAGCTACAACACTTAATGTTGCTTTTAACTCTCATAACAAGTCATTGCTTACCATCATGATGTCTAATAATGTAAGTATGACCAGTATGTGCATTGGAAAGATTTGTTAATTGACATGCAGTAGAAGCAGTCCAATCAGCCTATTCCTAAAATGAATGTATTAATTCAATCCTAAGTTTTAGTACATTATATTAATTGCATGCTATAGTAAACAATTAGTAGGTCCTGGACAGGATTGTATGTAAAAGCTAAAATGTTTTTGAGTACTAGACAATGTGCTTCAGTCATTGAGGTACCTAACTGAATCCTGTTGAGTAAATTAAAATCATATTAATAACAATATAGGTGGAATATGTACTAAAGTGCAAATTCTCATTCCTCAATGAATTTCATCGATTCACAATGATCTCTCTGGATATTTACTATTATGTGCATTCATGCCTGTTTTTACATTTTATTTTCGTATAATGTGACATAATTAAACTCATTTATGTTAATTTTATTAAAGCAGCCAGTGCCCCAGGACTTTTGTCAGTTCATGTTTGACTACATACCCACAATATGCAATATTTTCTATCAGTAAGGATATTGTCGTGGCTTTGTGACTGTTTTCTTGTCATTGATTATCATAAAATGCAGCAATTCTTTTTACAATCATTTTAATGGGTGATAGCACCCTAGCTTATGTTCCTATTTTCCATGAGGAAGCTGGAGACCTCTTTCCCAGCCACATTAAACATGCAGAAGCACCCCTGGGTAGGCAGCTGCTAACTCATTTCAACTGAATCTGTCATTTGCAATCATTTAAGGACATGAAAAACACAGTATATTCAAAACAGTTCTTATCTGATCCACAAACCAGTGCATACTGTTAAGTAAAGTTGAATAATGTTGAGACATTGCAATTTGACCTTGGTAACAAAGCAAGTATTCCTGAAATATCCATGATAAGATAACTGATACTATGGGGCTTATTCATCAAAGTGAGAATATGACTGTCAAAGTGAATTCTCATCACTTCAGATTGCTAGGCTCTGATTCTCTACTCCTTATTCACTAAACAGAGAATTCCCATAGCATCAGTAGCAAGGCTGCGGAGTCGGTAAGCCAAACCTCCAGCTCCCACTCCCTCATACATGACACACACAGTATATTTATTGGAATGCATTTTTAGAACACAAAAAACTTTAATAAATTGTAAATATGCAATACACTATGCAGTAAGTGAGAAAAAAACAGCTTTCAACAAAAACATACTGAATCACATTTGTAGAGTGAGTTTATGAATTTGTTCTGGGACATACTATTGCCTCATCAGATCCTCCTTTTTGGAGTCTGTCCATTTTATTCCGACTCCACCAATATGGACACCGACTCCACAGCTCTGGTCAGTAGCTGTGTGTGGCATAGTCAGTCAGAAAGTAGAAGCCCTGACATCAGTCCCCTAATTTTCCATTTCAGTTTGGCGAAGTAAAACTGCCACAATTACACCTTTCTGAATTCACTAGTGCCACAGACTTCGATGCTTGATGAATAGGGGAATTACCTGAGCACACGCACGTAAAGTAGTCCTAGAGCTCCATATGTCTGCGACTGTCATAATCTGTCAAATTATTCTTGTAGGCGCCAAGTCACACAGTTTGCTGAGTACACGAATGTAGGGAAGTGGCAATTAAATGTGAATTCATACCTTTACACCACTGTGCGGCCTTTCATGAGTAAGCCCCAAATTGTTTTGAACCACAGAGTACTATCTAGTACTCTGGTGTTGCTGGTGTTTGTTATGGTTTATTTTTCTTTTATTTCTGTTTATCTACAGTTCGTTGAAATTAAAGGGAGTGTTTTCAAGAAATTTGAAAAAAATAATCTCTTCCAGATGTCAAACAGCGGTGAGGAAAATTCTGTTCTATTTTTAATTAAGTTTGACCTTTGTTTATTTAAAGGAGAATTAAGCTGATTTTTAGTCTGAGTGATTCTCAAGGGAGGTAATTGGGAAGCACCTACCAATCACCTCGCTCAGCTGCTGCTTCTAGATCGAGCCAGTGTTCTTTTTTCTGCTGCAGCATCACAGTCCTTTACTTCTTGCTTCTTCTTCAATATTGCTGATTTTTTTTTTTCCTCTGTGCATGTTCAAACTGCTTCTAAGCATGTGCAGGAGAAAACAATGGCGATTTTGAAAAGGTGTTATGAACCAGAAGAGGACTGAGCTGTTGGAAAAGAAGAAAAGAACAGCTCTGTCTTGAAGTAAAAGTTAGTGCTGGAGCAATTTCATTTTGTGACTTATTAAAGTCAAACTACACACTTTTTTTTGCTTAAGTTTGCTGGTTACTGTAAAGCTACAGTTTACATTCTGCTTCATTTCTATTAAGCATTAAACTGTGGCACACAGCCTGTGGGTAAAATGCCAGGGGTTTGGTTGTGATTGTACTTTTAAGTAAATAGGCCATGTTTGTCATGGTTTTTACAGTATTCTATATAATGGTGAACTCTGACCTAATGCTTGGTAAACCCTTGCTCTTAGAGGAGATGCAGATATAAGGGCCATGCCCCAGTGAGGTTAGGCTGTATACCTCCAGTGAGGTTAGACTATATACAAATGATCTGAGTGTGCATGCAGCAGCAACCACAAGTTCCCCACCCCCCCCATACAACAACACTGTCAAAATGTACTAAAATGTATGAAAGAATACAGTATATATTTAATACAATGCATGTTTTTCAGTGCTTTGTATGCTTGTTAGTACAACACATCACGTTGTCTATCCATTCTTTTCAGACATTAAAGAGAGATTCACAAATTATGTGCTTCTTCTGATTGTGTGCCTAAGAAATATGGAGCAGTTCTCATGGAACCCAGGTGGTTATTTCATTAATCAATATTTTAGTTGGCATCGGAACAAAAATGGCCATAAATTTAAAAGGCCATAGAAGCGTCAGTTTATATACTTGTAATATAATGTACATAACAGACATGTTTCACCTGTAATTTACTGATCTGAAAGAATGGCAACAGTATTAATTTTCCACTCCTAGTGGCTTATTTTCAATGTCTGAACCACTATGGAATGTGCATATTTGTATAGGTAACACTTAAGGTATAGCATTTGTGTGTGTGCATAATAAAGCAGTGGCACATGCCACAAATATGTGTACTTAGCCCTATATGTTGTGCAATCATGGATCAAAATGCAGACCTCCAAGTGTTTGGTTGCCTGTTACATGAAAGTGTACTTATAGCACTCTATGGACTTTTTACTATGGAACTTTGACTTAGATGCCTAGAGATGCCTGAAGTTCTTAAAGAGGTCACCAGTATGTCTGTAATACAATACTCAAAGTTTTTCTGTGTTTAATTTCATAATGACCCTGAAAGCAACATGAATTATAAATACATGCTTGTTTTTCATTTTCACTTTTCACGGCACACAGATCACCTGTGGGTATTATTCCCTGACGTCTGCATGGTAATTGCTTCTGAGATTGCAGTGGATGTTGTAAAACACGCCTTTATCACCAAATTTAATGACATCACTGCCGATGTAAGTATAAAACACATTATATTCTATATAATGTGTTTGCCCAGGATTTTTAATGAAAATAAACTCTTGCAAGTGCTAAGGAAGTAATATATTTTTTTTTTTTTGTATTTATCCATATAACAATGAAAGAAATTGCATTTTAGAGCTTCAGATTATTATTTAAAGTACCAGTAATAGCAGGAAAATAAAGTCCATTTTTATTTGTCATGGCAGTTTTTTAAATACAGGATCTGTAAAAATGTTATCTTTACTGATAGCAGCCATGTGTTGCTTAAACAAAACCTGCCTACTTTTTTATAGAGTTTTAGGGGGGAATTCACCATTGAACGAAGTGAGCTCCGAATCCTTAGGCTCTCTTCTGTCATGGAAATACCACTACCTCTTTTGTCTGTCGGGGTCCAAATCTGTAATTAAAGAATTTGACAAGCGCTTGGAGAAATTTCGGCTCTTAAAGCAATAACACGCACTCAAAGGCTATTACCTTTGTAAAAGCATTTCTGATTTTAATGACTGATTCACGTTATTTTATAACAAAGTTTGCTAAGAATCAAAATAGCTGATCATACAAAAACGAGACTAGATGTTGATTGGCTAAGCATACACATGACACTGTGGTAAGTTGTTTTCCATGTCTTTCCAAGGCTATAGGAAAACAACTTCTAGACCAGTGGTTTTAGTGGACCTATGGGTCGCGACCCCGGCAGGGGTTGTGAGGCCATCCCACGGGGGTCGAGAACAGCTCCGGCACCCAGAAGCGCCCGCAGGAACCCTTCTTATAAGGGTTCCTGCGGAGTGACGTCGGCCGAAAACGTCACCATGTGACGCGTGTATGTGATGACGTTTGGCTGAAACGTCATCACGCGCGGCGCGGTGACGTCAGCGCTAGGGGTCGCTACCCCCAAAAGGTTGATAACCGCTGTTCTAGACAGACGATAAGAACACCATCTCCACAGAAGGATATTTTCTACGAAATTGCAGAACTAGCTGTTTACGATCTATGCAGATGCAAAACACTTACTTTAAAAACACTTAAATGTCAAGGTTATATAGTTTGAGTAATACTTGCTGAACTCTGGGTAAATCTTAAAGACATAGTTCATTCTGAGTCTAAAAGTCCATGTTATAAGAATATAGGAGTCCATATGGATCTTTAGGCCAAATGCCAGTCCATAAATATGTCCTTTGAGTAAAACATATAAGGTCCATAAATATGTCCATCACATTTCCCTCGTGTTTTGGGATGATGCTGGGATGGCCAACAGAAGGGAAGGGAGTGGAAGAGATACTAGTACTAATATATAAGAGGTACTAGCGAACGCTTTAAAGGGATTCCAGTCTCAGCAAGACCAAAAGAGTTGCCTTGCCGAGACTGGAATCCCTTTAAAGCGCTCGCTGATGTCCGCATGCAGGACATCAGCGAGTGCATAACACCATGTGTGAAGTGAGCCGAAGGATTCGGAGCTCACTTCGCTCAATGGTGAATTCCCCCCTTAGGGTAGTGTCACAGTATGTTTTTTTCATCTGCATCAAAAACATAAAAAATAGCTTTGTATGCATTGCCAACTGCGATAAAATGCACTGAGTTTTTGCACAAGTGGAAACCTGTCAAAATTGATCAGATGCATTTTGATGCAGGTTGCAGTCTGGGTGAAAAGTCTTAATGTGTTTTGTGTTGTTCACAATGGCTTGGGTTTTGTTTATACATTTTGATGCTGGTGTGAAAACACATAGGGGGTAATTCACGATAGTGCGGAGTCCTCGCCTCACTTCGCACTGACTGATATGCGCTCGCTGATGTCTTGCACGCGGACAGTGAGCGCTTTAAAGGGATTCCAGTCTTGGCGAGGCAACTCTTTTTTGGTCTCGCCGAGGCTGGAATCCCTTTAAAATGCTCGCTGATGTCCGCGTGCAGGACTTCAGCAATTGCATATCAGTCAGTGCGAAGTGAGGTGAGGACTCAGCACCTCACTTCGCACTATCGTAAATTACCCTCATAGTGTGACAATAGCTATTAGATAATGTGTATTCATGGAGTTACACAGAAACCCAATATTTTGAAGTTTAATATCACACTTTATATTTGGCCTTTAGAATTTGTGTAATCACAGATTGACAACATAGTAATTTTAAAGGCATTTGGTCTGTGGTCTAAGGTCCAGTTGTGCATATAGTCAAAATAAGTCTGGTATTCATTCTCGAGAGCAGAAATGATTCTAGGACTCAATGAGATGCCTTTGGTATAATGTTTCAGCATAAATCAATTTCCTTGGATTCACAGACCTGAAATGTTTTGCTAAATTACATCTTAATAATGTGAGCATTATTTCTACACATGACCGAGTTGGTAGGACTAAATTTTATATCCTGACAGAAGCACATTGTTTTAGAGCTTTTGGACTTTTCACTTAAATTGATGCCTAACTGCCACAAATTACGTCTAGCCAGTATTGGTAAAGCAAACTGAAAACTAATATGACTATCTGTTACTGGTTGAAAAATCAAAGAAATGTAGTAGATGATAACTAGTTAGCTTCTTTTCTTAAACTACAGTTCCAAGAGGTTGCTGGGAGTTGGAAATCAGAGGCAGACAGAAACAGGACTCTTTAAAGAAAAAATAAAAAAAATAAATCTGGAACTCTTTGAATAAATCAGCACCTTGTGCAATAAAAAGTCTTACTGGAATTAATTGCAGTGTCTGTCAGACTCCTAAATGTATGTATGCTATCTAAATCTTGGTTTGTTTCCTAGGTTTATAGTGAATACCGAGCCAGTCTTGCCTTTGAACTAGTGAGCAGTCGCCAAAAAAATGTAAGAGTGTTTGTATATTCATTTTCTTACAAAGTGCTATTTATCTAATCTGTGTAACCGGCACATTAAGTACTATATTATTTATAGACTGTTAGCTTCATCATAGAACAGACAAGGTGTTAGAAACACTGAAGCCCATATTTTTCACTTGCTGTTTGTGTGTTACCCACTCTGTATAAGAGTAATTATTTACAATGAAGTAATCTGTGAATGACAAACTGGTGGGTTTGATCAGTTTTCCCTGGTTATAACTACATCGGACATTTTCATTGTTCTAGGCTTGCACTGATTACAGCGATTCTGTTTCCAGAAGAATGGGTTTCATTCCTCTCCCACTTGCGGTACTAGTAAGTATGAAACCTGGGTGAGAGTCGATGGTCTTTCTGAATCAACAATATTGGTTTAAATATCAGAACAGACTTAGAAAAAACACAAGTCGGTTACACGGATTTGTGTGACTGAATTTTACACTCTACACAAAGCTAAGCAAAGAAACTATGGGGAAATTAAATTATAACAAGGTCAAAGTGACATTGCCCTTAATCCACCTTTAAAGGGCTGTCCAAGCTGCAGGTCCTTAAGGTGGCTCTGCAATGTAAGATTTGAATGAAATATCTGAACTGGTTAGGGAAGAAAATGTTGTTGAGTGGATTACCCTGGTACCTCGTCAAGTGGTCTCCATATTCTTCCACACAGAGGGTCAGTTATTTAAGGCTGGGTTCACTTAAATTGATGACGTCTTCCTTTAAAAGTCTTTGCTACTGTTGGATTGACTGGTAGGCATGAAATCCATTGAAGGGCCACCCCTGGACCTAGAGCTTGGACAGCCTTGGACTAGTGTGTGTATTGTTTGTATATATGTATAATTTTATTTATAAAATGCCACAAATTTACACAGCGCTGCATGATTCAGCAATACAAATATACAACAGACATGGGAACATTACACATTACAAGTGAGTAACTTACAAGCCTAAAATCACTTTAAGTACCAGGTTGTGATTTACACAAGAGAATCGCCTTGAACTACCTGAAGAAGGAGGCAGAATCATCCCTCCAAAAGCCTGTGCATCCAAAAAGACCACCAGTCCAACAAAAAAGGAATCACAAAACACTGCAATACTCATCATCTGTCTGTCTGTCTGTCTATCTAATCTATCTCAGCACTTGATGACACCTCCTCCATTTATTTATATATATTTTATTTATATATATATATTATATATATATATTTAGCATAAATTGTTAATTAAGTATGCAATATTTCCAAAATTTACAGTGTTATTGCCTGTTATTTCTTGGGCTGAACAGTCTGATCTTTTTACTTTCATTACCAGTATTCTAGTGTTTATTGGGATTTTGTAAATTTGCTTCTTATGGAACAACTAAGTGAATATTGATACATGACCCAATATTTTTAGACATTGAAAAAAAAAGAATAATAGGTCATTGCAAAGTTATGTTAAATGAACAGTTTAGTCAACAACAGTTTTTTGCCTTTCTTGTTGTCACTGTCAACTTCCATCCCTTATAAATTTACAGCCAGTTTCTTACAGAATCTCCTTTTCTCTCACCCCTACTTCTTTCTTAGCAATTTAATTTGGAATTTTTAGCCTGGAAACTGACTGAAAGGCTTGAGCATTCTGGTAAACTTGCATGTTTACCTTTGGTTGAAATATCAGAAAATTGCTGCCAACCTTTTTTTTTTTTTTTTTTCTTTTTAGATTACCTTTTTGGCTGGTGGTCATTTTGTTGATTTGAAATTTCAGTTTGATTAGCTGGGGGACTTTTTTAAGCAACAAGATTCTAAATACAAAAAAAAACTGAATATGATTGGTTGAAATAATGTAATTAACAATGGCAATTATACAGGCTTACAGTGGGGAAAAAAAGTATTTAGTCAGTCACCAATAGTGCAAGTTCCACCATTTAA